>JARFXV010002150.1:0-229962 GCA_031761425.1 Cosmopolites sordidus | reverse complement strand
CTGGCAGCGGCATCGTCTAGTTCGTCGGTTCAAGCGAAACAATCGGCGACGAGTGCTGCTTCTTCATCCTCTGGACAAAAGAAAAGAAATATTTCAGTGGGAGCGGCGGCGGCGGCGGCGGCGGCCAAAGGAGGTAGCAAAAAGAGTCCGACGAAAAGAACGACAGCGGCGGTGGCAGCAGCAGCAGCAGCAGCGACGACTGAAAAAAAGACAACCAAAAAGGCAGCAGGAAAATCGAAGAAAGCTGCGGTCGTCGTAGCCGAGAAGAAGGCTTCGGTAAAGAAAGCCGTCGAAAAGAAAACGGGAAAATCGGCTAGTTCGGGATCTTCGGCGGTAACAGTTGCCGCCGCCGCCGCTACGGTGCCATCGAAGGCGAAATCTCCGTCGAAAGCGAAGAAATCAAACAAAGCCGGCCCTACCAAGAAACCCAAGGCTCCTAAACCGAAAAGCGCTAGATCTCCAGCTGCCGCCGCCGCTGCCGGCGGGGGCAAAGCGAAGAAAGCAGCTTCCCCAAAAAAGAAGAAATAAACGAAGACCCCGATTTTCGTCGTTACATCTTAATCTTTCAAGAGGTATGAATAAATCGAATGTTCCCAATACAGATTATCGACGACCACCACCACCAAAACCATCATCTGGAATGATGATGTAGGAAAATATGTTTACGAAAGCGTAACATTTTCCAAAAAAAAAAAACGGTTCTTTTCAGAACCACAACATTTATTGTTACTTGAAATTAAAAGAAATATAGAAAAAAAACATCCATTTAGACAAGACGCCGAAATATATCCGAGTAGTAATTCGATATTACTAATAATAACTGATTTTGTACAATTATATATTTAAAAAAAAATAAAAAAAATTAAAAAAAAAATACAAATAAAAAAATCCATCGAGACTAGAACCGGCGAATAATATATATCTGACGTCCGTTGTTCGTTTGTAACTTTAATTTTTGTTTACGGATCAATATTGTTTTTTCTTTTCATAGATATTTTGTTGGTCCTGATAAGGACCGATATTTCGAATCAGGCGAAGACCCATCATCATCATCATCATCTTCAAGTAGGGATAGAGAAGTTGTTTCGATTTTACTTCGTTTTACTGTCGGTCTTTTTTGGCAATAGCACGGCCTGAATGTTAGGTAAAACACCACCTTGTGCGATGGTCACGCCGGACAATAGTTTGTTCAATTCTTCGTCATTTCTAATGGCGAGCTGCAAATGTCGTGGGATAATTCTCGTCTTTTTGTTATCTCTGGCGGCGTTTCCGGCCAATTCCAATACTTCGGCGGCAAGATACTCCATTACCGCGGCCAAATATACCGGTGCTCCTGCACCTACGCGTTCCGCGTAATTTCCTTTCCTCAACAATCTGTGAATACGGCCGACCGGAAACTGCAATCCGGCACGATTCGAACGCGACTTGGCCTTTCCTTTAACTTTGCCTCCTTTTCCGCGTCCAGACATGCTGATTTTTTTTTGTTCTTTGCTTACAATTGATCAGATCGCACGGCACGACCGTCGTCGTAGAGTCAGATGAGAGACTATTTTCTGTCGGGATGTCCCCCCCTTCTTTCCTTCCTTTTTATATATATGCGGCGGTACAGTCTCCAATGGAATCGTAAAAATACGCCTTACGGTTAAATGGGCGGAGCATATCGTACCCGTACGCTCCAGTACAAAAAAGAAGTGAACTTTTATCGGCTCAAGGGTCAATTTATGATACGGATTTTTATTGTACCGTATGTACATTTAAAAAAAAATCGTCCTCTTTGTCCATAATGCCACCAAAAACTAGCGGGAAAGCGGCCAAAAAAGCGGGAAAGGCACAAAAAAAACATCTCGAAAGGTGATAAAAAAAAGAAGCGCAGGAGGAAGGAAAGTTACGCCATTTATATTTACAAAGTGCTGAAACAGGTACATCCGGATACGGGAATTTCCAGCAAGGCCATGTCGATCATGAATTCTTTCGTTAATGACATTTTCGAGAGGATAGCGGCCGAAGCATCGCGTTTGGCTCATTACAACAAAGATCGACCATAACCAGTAGAGAAATTCAAACGGCGGTCAGATTACTTTTACCGGGTGAATTAGCCAAACACGCCGTTAGCGAGGGGACCAAAGCCGTGACCAAATACACCAGTTCCAAGTAAAAATAGATAAACGTATCAAAGATCAGAAGCAAGAACTGGCGAGATTAATATTTCGAACGATAATAAAAAGAAAATGGCTCTTTTCAGAGCCACGAATTTTAAATATAAAAAAAAAAATATCAAGCATATCGCCTATCCGCACAGACATCTAGGTTCGAAATTAGCATTAGATGCATGAAAGTAAAATATTTTTAAACACACACACACACAAACTGAAAACCCGAATATTATTGTGGCTTAATGCCCGAGTTGAAATTAGCGGGATTTTTTTTTTCCAGCGATAACGCTCGACGCTTTTTTAGAGTGTATGTGTATAGGATGTAAATGATTATTCTCGAAAAATAAAAACTTTCGATCTATCCGAGAGTCGTCCATCTTGTACATGATATGTGCTAGCCGGGCTCTATGGTTTTGGCCGGTTTTCCCAAAATTCGTCGAAGAAAAAAGACAGCCTCCATAGGTGTCGTTGGTTTTTTTAAATGTCCTTATTTTTTTTTCGCGGGAACCCTCAGGTGGTTATTGACTCTTGGTGTAACATACTTTGTTCCAAAATTTATCTGATATATATATATATATATATATATATATATATATATATATATATATATATATATATATATATATATATATATATATATTTATTATTATTATTTACTTATGGGCCCTGGTGGACCACGCGATGTACAATTAGAGGCGTTTGTTGTTGTTAACCTTCCTTCGCACCCATACTAATTTCATTCTTTCGCTATGAGCGTTTTTCCTTTCGTCAGACCAAGTTGTTCCGGTCTTCCTACATTTTTCTCTCTGGCCAACCTTCCAAACGTTCACCTTGTGTCTGAAACAGCCTCTATCCTGAATTTCACTTTGTGTAATATTTGCTGATCTTAGGTCCTCTTTAATTGCAGCAATCCATCTAATTATTTCTACTTTAGCTCTACTCCTATCAGCAAGGGGTACGGAATCCTCAAACTTTTGTACTTCTTGATTTGTCGTTCGAGTAAACTATCTCCGATAGTTAAAACCCAATTTTACGTAACAATGATAAGTCCCTTTTATTTATACGGTCTTACGATTTATTTTCGTTTTCTAACGCCGACGGCGGCTAAATAACTTCACAAACGTTTCAGAACAAAACCTTGCGTATGGCACTAAACGCGCCGTGGTACGTTCGAAACACTCAAATTATTATAGAGACCGGTGTACCCCCGGTCTCTAAATTCCATTCCCAAATTTACGCCAAGTTTTGCCTACAGGCAAGCTTGAGCGAAACCCGCTAGTCCTATCTATACCGGACAACCTACCCGGATTTTCCGGGTAAAGCTAGCCAATTGCCCCAATTTGCCTTACGGGCTGCGAGCAGAAAGGAATCGAATTTTCGATTCCCGGCTCGCGTAAGACCGCTTCGACAACAGTCCCTAACCGCCGTGGCCAGGCGGTCTGAGAGATCATCTCCGATCGATCGGACCGGACCAATGGCAAAAAACCCGTCATATTGCTGATGGGGAAAAAGCAAAATTTCATTTTCCTTTTCTTTCATATTAATCTCAGAAGTTCGCCAGGATCATCTTATAGACTATCCTTTCTTATCTATGCCACTTGCTAGGCATACCCGGGTCAGATAGAGACCCTAAAAAATTAGTGCCCATATAGGGTAAAGTTGACTAGAAACGGGCAAGAGCCTTGAGGGCTAACCCAAAAGCCTGGCTAGATAAGTCGAAGTCGACTCTACTCCTATTTTCATAAAATTCGACTATTTGTCTAGTTAGCCTACTCGGATTCATCCGTTTTATGTGTCCGTAAAATTTAAGTCTTCTTTTTCTCACATATCGCTATGTATATCTGAGTATTGTTTGATCTCTTGGTATTCCCGATGTCGGTATGTTGTGGCTATTTATTTGTTTGGGGCCTAGGATTTTTCTTTCCTTCTTTTCAATGTCCTCGATGTCCCTCTTTCTATTCAAAATGAGCGTTTCTGCAGCATATAGACATTCTGGCTTAATAATTGTGTTGTAATGTCTCAGTTTTATGTTTTTAGATAGGCACTTTTTGTTATAAATATTTTGTGTAAGCCTTAATGCCGTTTCCATTTTTTGACATCTATCCTTATTGGCCGCTTTTTCCAATCCATTTTCCATGATTATTTCACCCAAATATTTGAATTGAGAGACTCGTCTGATGTTACCATATTTTGTTTTTAGAAATGGCGTTCTTAGTCTGTTGCAGGTCATGTTAGCTTATGGCGTGCTTAGTCTGTTTCCTTTAGGATTTCAATCTGTATCTGTGCCCTTAATATATCTTGAGCTAAAATTGCTAGATCATCAGCAGATGCCAGACAATCAGTATTGATGTTGGTTCTCCCCAGTTTAATGGGCTGGTCAACATTCAGGGCCAACTTATTTTTTTTCACGCCACTCCTATATTATTTTTTCTAGAACACAGTTAAATAGGAGTGGCGAGAGTCCTCCATCCCCTCGTCTCACTCCAGTTTTAATTTCGAAGGGCTCTGAGAGATGTCAACCATGAATTTTACTTTTAACCTTGTGTTAGTTAACGTTGCTTTAATAATCCCCAGCGTTTTTTCAGAGATCTGGTCCTTGTTCTTTCGGAAGATTCGGAATAAAGATTCGCGGTCAATAGAGTCTCATGCTTTTTTGAAATCCACAAATGTACAGACGAGATTTTTATTGTACAGTTCTTGATGTCTTAGAATCAACTTTAGATTCAGGATCTGTTCAGGGCTGGATCTGCCCCCCGGTCGAAAACCTGGTTGATATTCACCAATGTTAGGTTCTAACTGTCCCTGTGCTCTGTCTAGTAGACATTGAGATAGAATCTTGTAACAAACTGGGAGAAGAAATATCCCTCTATAGTTGTTTACATCCGTTCTATGTCCTTTCCTATGTAGTAGATAGATTAGAGCTTCTTTCCAATCTTCCGGAATCCGTTCGGTTCGCCTAACTTCTCGTAGAATTTTGGTTATTTCCTTGATTGTGTACCTGGGGACCAGCGGATTTCAAAAGTTCAGCAGTGATTCCATCTTCTCCAGAAGCTTTGTCATTTTTAAGCCGCTCGATTTGCCTAATTATTTCATCTTCTTTCGGTGGTAATGAATCTGGGTTTGTTTGTTTAGGGTTTAGTGTTGCTAATTTGTTTAAGGGCTCAGGACAGTTTACTATTTGTTCTAAATATTTCGCTAGTTCTTTGCAATTGTCTTGGTTATTTAGAGCTGATTGTCCGTTTTCATTTTGGAAGCAAAGACTTTGCGGTTGATAGCCTATTAATTTAGTTTTAAATGTTTTATAAAAGTTTCGGGTGTTAGTTTTTTGGAAATCTTTTTCTATTTCAATAAGTTGATTGTTTTCATATTTTCTTTTAGTTTCTCTAACTAGCTTCGATGTTTCTTTTCTTACTTCCAAAAAGATGTTATAGTTTATAACTGTCTTTTGACTGTTCCAATCTTTGAATGTTTTACTTCGGCTTAATACTCCTTGCTCGCAAACTTCATCCCACCACGGATGTTTTCTACGTTTTTGTAAAGGGACCAACTTTAAGGCTGTTTTAATAATTTTTTGTTTCAATTCTTGCCAGTTCTGTGCTGGTTGTTTATCTAGCTCTTCTGTTAGGGCTGGTTTTATTTTCGTTGGGTCAAACTTTGGTATTAGCAGCCTCTTTTGAATAAGTTTTCGAGGTTTTCAGCTAAGTTTGATACTAGTCAGGTGGTGATCCGTGTCTATATTTGCTCCTTTATCGACTCGAACGTTCAAAATCTCTTTATAATTGGGGTACGAATTGGCAACATGGTCATTTTGAAATTCATCCATGTACGTGTTTGGGCACATCCATGTCTTTTGTTTTGTTATTTTCTTCTTAAATTGTGTTGACATCCTTCTTAGATTAAACTGCGAACATAGTTCAACCAATTTTCTACCATTATGGTTGGCCCATTTATGAGTTGGAAAACTGCCGACAGTTTTCCTTCCTGTACTTTTTTCTTTCCCTAGTTGGGCGGCGTTGAAATCACCCGATAGGATTTTTACATGGTGGTAGGAAATTTAGAGATAGTCTTTTCCAGAATTTCCCAGGACTTATTTACTTTTTCAAGATTAGATTTATTTTCTTCGTTAACCGGGAGGTGTGCATTGATTAATGTATAGTTTTTGTTAGCACATTTGAGGATAGTGTCATAAGTCGATTATTTACTTAGCCCGGACGCCCCAGAATCCGAAAGTCCGGTTGGCAGAGGATTGTCTACCTCCTGGGGTAATTTTGTAATTACTAGAACGATTCATCTTGTACTTTGAATTAAAGGTTTGAACCATGACGGTTCAGAGGTTAAGACTGGAGGGGGGTAGTTCCAGAATTTAAATATCAGCCGCACCACTGGTGAACAGACGCTGACCATTCAACCGCTTGATACAAGTCAGACGCTAAGTGGATTTTGTTTTTTTTTGTGCCTTGGTGTAAAAAAAAAGTGTGTAAAAAAAAAGTGTGTAAAAAAAAAGTGTGTAAAAAAAAGTGTGTAAAAAAAAAGTGTGTAAAAAAAAAGTGTGTAAAAAAAAAGTGTGTAAAAAAAAAGTGTGTAAAAAAAAAGTGTGTAAAAAAAAAAGTGTGTAAAAAAAAAGTGTGTAAAAAAAAAGTGTGTAAAAAAAAAGTGTGTAAAAAAAAAGTGTGTAAAAAAAAAGTGTGTAAAAAAAAAGTGTGTAAAAAAAAAGTGTGTAAAAAAAAAGTGTGTAAAAAAAAAGTGTGTAAAAAAAAAGTGTGTAAAAAAAAAGTGTGTAAAAAAAAAGTGTGTAAAAAAAAAGTGTGTAAAAAAAAAAGTGTGTAAAAAAAAAGTGTGTAAAAAAAAAGTGTGTAAAAAAAAAGTGTGTAAAAAAAAAGTGTGTAAAAAAAAAGTGTGTAAAAAAAAAGTGTGTAAAAAAAAAGTGTGTAAAAAAAAAGTGTGTAAAAAAAAAGTGTGTAAAAAAAAAGTGTGTAAAAAAAAAGTGTGTAAAAAAAAAGTGTGTAAAAAAAAAGTGTGTAAAAAAAAAGTGTGTAAAAAAAAAGTGTGTAAAAAAAAAGTGTGTAAAAAAAAAGTGTGTAAAAAAAAAGTGTGTAAAAAAAAAGTGTGTAAAAAAAAAGTGTGTAAAAAAAAAGTGTGTAAAAAAAAAAGTGTGTAAAAAAAAAGTGTGTAAAAAAAAAGTGTGTAAAAAAAAAGTGTGTAAAAAAAAAGTGTGTAAAAAAAAAGTGTGTAAAAAAAAAGTGTGTAAAAAAAAAGTGTGTAAAAAAAAAGTGTGTAAAAAAAAAGTGTGTAAAAAAAAAAGTGTGTAAAAAAAAAGTGTGTAAAAAAAAAGTGTGTAAAAAAAAAGTGTGTAAAAAAAAAAGTGTGTAAAAAAAAAGTGTGTAAAAAAAAAGTGTGTAAAAAAAAAGTGTGTAAAAAAAAAAGTGTGTAAAAAAAAAGTGTGTAAAAAAAAAGTGTGTAAAAAAAAAAGTGTGTAAAAAAAAAAGTGTGTAAAAAAAAAAGTGTGTAAAAAAAAAGTGTGTAAAAAAAAAGTGTGTAAAAAAAAGTGTGTAAAAAAAAAGTGTGTAAAAAAAAAGTGTGTAAAAAAAAAGTGTGTAAAAAAAAAGTGTGTAAAAAAAAGTGTGTAAAAAAAAAGTGTGTAAAAAAAAAAGTGTGTAAAAAAAAGTGTGTAAAAAAAAAGTGTGTAAAAAAAAAGTGTGTAAAAAAAAAGTGTGTAAAAAAAAAAGTGTGTAAAAAAAAAGTGTGTAAAAAAAAAAGTGTGTAAAAAAAAAGTGTGTAAAAAAAAAGTGTGTAAAAAAAAAGTGTGTAAAAAAAAAGTGTGTAAAAAAAAAGTGTGTAAAAAAAAAAGTGTGTAAAAAAAAAGTGTGTAAAAAAAAAGTGTGTAAAAAAAAAGTGTGTAAAAAAAAAGTGTGTAAAAAAAAAGTGTGTAAAAAAAAAAGTGTGTAAAAAAAAAGTGTGTAAAAAAAAAGTGTGTAAAAAAAAAGTGTGTAAAAAAAAAGTGTGTAAAAAAAAAAGTGTGTAAAAAAAAAGTGTGTAAAAAAAAGTGTGTAAAAAAAAGTGTGTAAAAAAAAAGTGTGTAAAAAAAAAGTGTGTAAAAAAAAAGTGTGTAAAAAAAAGTGTGTAAAAAAAAGTGTGTAAAAAAAAAGTGTGTAAAAAAAAAGTGTGTAAAAAAAAAAGTGTGTAAAAAAAAAGTGTGTAAAAAAAAAGTGTGTAAAAAAAAAGTGTGTAAAAAAAAAGTGTGTAAAAAAAAAAGGTGTGTAAAAAAAAGGTGTAAAAAAAAGTGTGTAAAAAAAAAGTGTGTAAAAAAAAAGTGTGTAAAAAAAAAGTGTGTAAAAAAAAAGTGTGTAAAAAAAAAGTGTGTAAAAAAAAAGTGTGTAAAAAAAAAGTGTGTAAAAAAAAGTGTGTAAAAAAAAAGTGTGTAAAAAAAAAGTGTGTAAAAAAAAAAGTGTGTAAAAAAAAAGGTGTAAAAAAAAAGTGTGTAAAAAAAAAGTGTGTAAAAAAAAAGTGTGTAAAAAAAAGTGTGTAAAAAAAAAGTGTGTAAAAAAAAAGTGTGTAAAAAAAAAGTGTGTAAAAAAAAGTGTGTAAAAAAAAAAGTGTGTAAAAAAAAAGTGTGTAAAAAAAAAGTGTGTAAAAAAAAAGTGTGTAAAAAGTTATAGATAGTTAACTAGGCGGTGTATAAGAACGAGACTCGTTTACCTTTCAAAGGGAGAATAGAACGGTGACAGGTCATCGGGAAAAACATTTTTTCGGCAAAGTCGTTTATATATCTCGAAATCCGAATACTCCACCGATCGGTGATATATCTGAGGTATTTGTATCGCCTGGACAATCTGTAATATCTGGTTTACTTAACTGAAATAATCGAACTAATTAGAATGTTTTTCTTGAAACGTCGAGATCGTCGGTTAGTTGTGATTTTTTTAAATTGAACCTTGTCGAAGGATCGACATGAACCAAATGCCTCCGGTAGCTTCAAGGTATTGACAACGAATCAAGTTAAATATTGCAATCCGGTGAATGGCATTTACTAATGAAAAATACAAAATAAAAACTTTGTTCCGAGCTCGTTAAAGGTCCCGGCGAAGCCGGAATCAGGAGCAGTGTCGACAGTCAGACGCTCAGTCCGCCGTTCGCCCGTTTTACTTACTATGCAACTTTTTGGTGGAGCGAGTGGGCATATTTAGTAAGGACGCAACAGACGACGAAGGACGAGCAGCAATACGATTCTGTTCTTTAGCGAAACGCGATAGTAGTGAGTTCTTCGTTACATTAACATTTGACGATAACACGCGCGAGCGCGCGGCAAAATGGCAGACGCGGAAATCGCCGGTCAGGCTACATCTCCATCTAATCTGTCGGGCACAAGCGGAGGCGGTTCCGGGCCCTCGTCTGTACCGCCCGCACCGTCGTCGGCGGCGGCGGCGGCGGCATCGGCTTCATCAAAAAAGGAAAAAACCGTTAAAAGAAAAAATCCCAAAGCCAAAGCTACGCATCCACCGACGGCCGAAATGGTAACAAACGCAATTAAGGGATTGAAAGAAAGGGGCGGTTCGTCATTGAGAGCGATCAAGAAGTATATTGCCGCCAACTACAAGGTCGATGCCGAGAAAGTATCGCCTTTCATCAAGAAATATTTAAAATCGGCAGTTGCATCCGGTACCCTGGTTCAGACCAAAGGAAAAGGTGCGTCCGGTTCTTTTAAGCTGGCAGCGGCATCGTCTAGTTCGTCGGTTCAAGCGAAACAATCGGCGACGAGTGCTGCTTCTTCATCCTCTGGACAAAAGAAAAGAAATATTTCAGTGGGAGCGGCGGCGGCGGCGGCGGCGGCCAAAGGAGGTAGCAAAAAGAGTCCGACGAAAAGAACGACAGCGGCGGTGGCAGCAGCAGCAGCAGCAGCGACGACTGAAAAAAAGACAACCAAAAAGGCAGCAGGAAAATCGAAGGAAAGCTGCGGTCGTCGTAGCCGAGAAGAAGGCTTCGGTAAAGAAAGCCGTCGAAAAGAAAACGGGAAAATCGGCTAGTTCGGGATCTTCGGCGGTAACAGTTGCCGCCGCCGCCGCTACGGTGCCATCGAAGGCGAAATCTCCGTCGAAAGCGAAGAAATCAAACAAAGCCGGCCCTACCAAGAAACCCAAGGCTCCTAAACCGAAAAGCGCTAGATCTCCAGCTGCCGCCGCCGCTGCCGGCGGGGGCAAAGCGAAGAAAGCAGCTTCCCCAAAAAAGAAGAAATAAACGAAGACCCCGATTTTCGTCGTTACATCTTAATCTTTCAAGAGGTATGAATAAATCGAATGTTCCCAATACAGATTATCGACGACCACCACCACCAAAACCATCATCTGGAATGATGATGTAGGAAAATATGTTTACGAAAGCGTAACATTTTCCAAAAAAAAAAAACGGTTCTTTTCAGAACCACAACATTTATTGTTACTTGAAATTAAAAGAAATATAGAAAAAAACATCCATTTAGACAAGACGCCGAAATATATCCGAGTAGTAATTCGATATTACTAATAATAACTGATTTTGTACAATTATATATTTAAAAAAAAATAAAAAAAATTAAAAAAAAATACAAATAAAAAAATCCATCGAGACTAGAACCGGCGAATAATATATATCTGACGTCCGTTGTTCGTTTGTAACTTTAATTTTTGTTTACGGATCAATATTGTTTTTTCTTTTCATAGATATTTTGTTGGTCCTGATAAGGACCGATATTTCGAATCAGGCGAAGACCATCATCATCATCATCATCTTCAAGTAGGGATAGAGAAGTTGTTTCGATTTTACTTCGTTTTACTGTCGGTCTTTTTTGGCAATAGCACGGCCTGAATGTTAGGTAAAACACCACCTTGTGCGATGGTCACGCCGGACAATAGTTTGTTCAATTCTTCGTCATTTCTAATGGCGAGCTGCAAATGTCGTGGGATAATTCTCGTCTTTTTGTTATCTCTGGCGGCGTTTCCGGCCAATTCCAATACTTCGGCGGCAAGATACTCCATTACCGCGGCCAAATATACCGGTGCTCCTGCACCTACGCGTTCCGCGTAATTTCCTTTCCTCAACAATCTGTGAATACGGCCGACCGGAAACTGCAATCCGGCACGATTCGAACGCGACTTGGCCTTTCCTTTAACTTTGCCTCCTTTTCCGCGTCCAGACATGCTGATTTTTTTTTGTTCTTTGCTTACAATTGATCAGATCGCACGGCACGACCGTCGTCGTAGAGTCAGATGAGAGACTATTTTCTGTCGGGATGTCCCCCCCCTTCTTTCCTTCCTTTTTATATATATGCGGCGGTACAGTCTCCAATGGAATCGTAAAAATACGCCTTACGGTTAAATGGGCGGAGCATATCGTACCCGTACGCTCCAGTACAAAAAAGAAGTGAACTTTTATCGGCTCAAGGGTCAATTTATGATACGGATTTTTATTGTACCGTATGTACATTTAAAAAAAAAATCGTCCTCTTTGTCCATAATGCCACCAAAAACTAGCGGGAAAGCGGCCAAAAAAGCGGGAAAGGCACAAAAAAAACATCTCGAAAGGTGATAAAAAAAAGAAGCGCAGGAGGAAGGAAAGTTACGCCATTTATATTTACAAAGTGCTGAAACAGGTACATCCGGATACGGGAATTTCCAGCAAGGCCATGTCGATCATGAATTCTTTCGTTAATGACATTTTCGAGAGGATAGCGGCCGAAGCATCGCGTTTGGCTCATTACAACAAAAGATCGACCATAACCAGTAGAGAAATTCAAACGGCGGTCAGATTACTTTTACCGGGTGAATTAGCCAAACACGCCGTTAGCGAGGGGACCAAAGCCGTGACCAAATACACCAGTTCCAAGTAAAAATAGATAAACGTATCAAAGATCAGAAGCAAGAACTGGCGAGATTAATATTTCGAACGATAATAAAAAGAAAATGGCTCTTTTCAGAGCCACGAATTTTAAATATAAAAAAAAAAATATCAAGCATATCGCCTATCCGCACAGACATCTAGGTTCGAAATTAGCATTAGATGCATGAAAGTAAAATATTTTTAAACACACACACACACAAACTGAAAACCCGAATATTATTGTGGCTTAATGCCCGAGTTGAAATTAGCGGGATTTTTTTTTTCCAGCGATAACGCTCGACGCTTTTTTAGAGTGTATGTGTATAGGATGTAAATGATTATTCTCGAAAAATAAAAACTTTCGATCTATCCGAGAGTCGTCCATCTTGTACATGATATGTGCTAGCCGGGCTCTATGGTTTTGGCCGGTTTTCCCAAAATTCGTCGAAGAAAAAAGACAGCCTCCATAGGTGTCGTTGGTTTTTTAAATGTCCTTATTTTTTTTTCGCGGGAACCCTCAGGTGGTTATTGACTCTTGGTGTAACATACTTTGTTCCAAAATTTATCTGATATATATATATATATATATATATATATATATATATATATATATATATATATATATATATATATATATATATATATATTTATTATTATTATTTACTTATGGGCCCTGGTGGACCACGCGATGTACAATTAGAGGCGTTTGTTGTTGTTAACCTTCCTTCGCACCCATACTAATTTCATTCTTTCGCTATGAGCGTTTTTCCTTTCGTCAGACCAAGTTGTTCCGGTCTTCCTACATTTTTCTCTCTGGCCAACCTTCCAAACGTTCACCTTGTGTCTGAAACAGCCTCTATCCTGAATTTCACTTTGTGTAATATTTGCTGATCTTAGGTCCTCTTTAATTGCAGCAATCCATCTAATTATTTCTACTTTAGCTCTACTCCTATCAGCAAGGGGTACGGAATCCTCAAACTTTTGTACTTCTTGATTTGTCGTTCGAGTAAACTATCTCCGATAGTTAAAACCCAATTTTACGTAACAATGATAAGTCCCTTTTATTTATACGGTCTTACGATTTATTTTCGTTTTCTAACGCCGACGGCGGCTAAATAACTTCACAAACGTTTCAGAACAAAACCTTGCGTATGGCACTAAACGCGCCGTGGTACGTTCGAAACACTCAAATTATTATAGAGACCGGTGTACCCCCGGTCTCTAAATTCCATTCCCAAATTTACGCCAAGTTTTGCCTACAGGCAAGCTTGAGCGAAAACCCGCTAGTCCTATCTATACCGGACAACCTACCCGGATTTTCCGGGTAAAGCTAGCCAATTGCCCCAATTTGCCTTACGGGCTGCGAGCAGAAAGGAATCGAATTTTCGATTCCCGGCTCGCGTAAGACCGCTTCGACAACAGTCCCTAACCGCCGTGGCCAGGCGGTCTGAGAGATCATCTCCGATCGATCGGACCGGACCAATGGCAAAAAACCCGTCATATTGCTGATGGGGAAAAAGCAAAATTTCATTTTCCTTTTCTTTCATATTAATCTCAGAAGTTCGCCAGGATCATCTTATAGACTATCCTTTCTTATCTATGCCACTTGCTAGGCATACCCGGGTCAGATAGAGACCCTAAAAAATTAGTGCCCATATAGGGTAAAGTTGACTAGAAACGGGCAAGAGCCTTGAGGGCTAACCCAAAAGCCTGGCTAGATAAGTCGAAGTCGACTCTACTCCTATTTTCATAAAATTCGACTATTTGTCTAGTTAGCCTACTCGGATTCATCCGTTTTATGTGTCCGTAAAATTTAAGTCTTCTTTTTCTCACATATCGCTATGTATATCTGAGTATTGTTTGATCTCTTGGTATTCCCGATGTCGGTATGTTGTGGCTATTTATTTGTTTGGGGCCTAGGATTTTTCTTTCCTTCTTTTCAATGTCCTCGATGTCCCTCTTTCTATTCAAAATGAGCGTTTCTGCAGCATATAGACATTCTGGCTTAATAATTGTGTTGTAATGTCTCAGTTTTATGTTTTTAGATAGGCACTTTTTGTTATAAATATTTTGTGTAAGCCTTAATGCCGTTTCCATTTTTTGACATCTATCCTTATTGGCCGCTTTTTTCCAATCCATTTTCCATGATTATTTCACCCAAATATTTGAATTGAGAGACTCGTCTGATGTTACCATATTTTGTTTTTAGAAATGGCGTTCTTAGTCTGTTGCAGGTCATGTTAGCTTATGGCGTGCTTAGTCTGTTTCCTTTAGGATTTCAATCTGTATCTGTGCCCTTAATATCTTGAGCTAAAATTGCTAGATCATCAGCAGATGCCAGACAATCAGTATTGATGTTGGTTCTCCCCAGTTTAATGGGCTGGTCAACATTCAGGGCCAACTTATTTTTTTTCACGCCACTCCTATATTATTTTTTCTAGAACACAGTTAAATAGGAGTGGCGAGAGTCCTCCATCCCCTCGTCTCACTCCAGTTTTAATTTCGAAGGGCTCTGAGAGATGTCAACCATGAATTTTACTTTTAACCTTGTGTTAGTTAACGTTGCTTTAATAATCCCCAGCGTTTTTTCAGAGATCTGGTCCTTGTTCTTTCGGAAGATTCGGAATAAAGATTCGCGGTCAATAGAGTCTCATGCTTTTTTGAAATCCACAAATGTACAGACGAGATTTTTATTGTACAGTTCTTGATGTCTTAGAATCAACTTTAGATTCAGGATCTGTTCAGGGGCTGGATCTGGCCCCCCGTCGAAAACCTGGTTGATATTCACCAATGTTAGGTTCTAACTGTCCCCTGTGCTCTGTCTAGTAGACATTGAGATAGAATCTTGTAACAAACTGGGAGAAGAAATATCCCTCTATAGTTGTTTACATCCGTTCTATGTCCTTTCCTATGTAGTAGATAGATTAGAGCTTCTTTCCAATCTTCCGGAATCCGTTCGGTTCGCCTAACTTCTCGTAGAATTTTGGTTATTTCCTTGATTGTGTACCTGGGGACCAGCGGATTTCAAAAGTTCAGCAGTGATTCCATCTTCTCCAGAAGCTTTGTCATTTTTAAGCCGCTCGATTGCCTAATTATTTCATCTTCTTTCGGTGGTAATGAATCTGGGTTTGTTTGTTTAGGGTTTAGTGTTGCTAATTTGTTTAAGGGCTCAGGACAGTTTACTATTTGTTCTAAATATTTCGCTAGTTCTTTGCAATTGTCTTGGTTATTTAGAGCTGATTTGTCCGTTTTCATTTTGGAAGCAAAGACTTTGCGGTTGATAGCCTATTAATTTAGTTTTAAATGTTTTATAAAAGTTTCGGGTGTTAGTTTTTTGGAAATCTTTTTCTATTTCAATAAGTTGATTGTTTTCATATTTTCTTTTAGTTTCTCTAACTAGCTTCGATGTTTCTTTTCTTACTTCCAAAAAGATGTTATAGTTTATAACTGTCTTTTGACTGTTCCAATCTTTGAATGTTTTACTTCGGCTTAATACTCCTTGCTCGCAAACTTCATCCCACCACGGATGTTTTCTACGTTTTTGTAAAGGGACAACTTAAGGCTGTTTTTAATAATTTTTTGTTTCAATTCTTGCCAGTTCTGTGCTGGTTGTTTATCTAGCTCCTTCTGTTAGGGCTGGTTTTATTTTCGTTGGGTCAAACTTTGGTATTAGCAGCCTCTTTTGAATAAGTTTTCGAGGTTTTCAGCTAAGTTTGATACTAGTCAGGTGGTGATCCGTGTCTATATTTGCTCCTTTATCGACTCGAACGTTCAAAATCTCTTATAATTGGGGTACGAATTGGCAACATGGTCATTTTTGAAATTCATCCATGTACGTGTTTGGGCACATCCATGTCTTTTGTTTTGTTATTTTCTTCTTAAATTGTGTTGACATCCTTCTTAGATTAAACTGCGAACATAGTTCAACCAATTTTCTACCATTATGGTTGGCCCATTTATGAGTTGGAAAACTGCCGACAGTTTTCCTTCCTGTACTTTTTTCTTTCCCTAGTTGGGCGGCGTTGAAATCACCCGATAGGATTTTTTACATGGTTGGTAGGAAATTTAGAGATAGTCTTTTCCAGAATTTCCCAGGACTTATTTACTTTTTCAAGATTAGATTTATTTTCTTCGTTAACCGGGAGGTGTGCATTGATTAATGTATAGTTTTTGTTAGCACATTTGAGGATAGTGTCATAAGTCGATTATTTACTTAGCCCGGACGCCCCAGAATCCGAAAGTCCGGTTGGCAGAGGATTGTCTACCTCCTGGGGTAATTTTGTAATTACTAGAACGATTCATCTTGTACTTTGAATTAAAGGTTTGAACCATGACGGTTCAGAGGTTAAGACTGGAGGGGGTTAGTTCCAGAATTTAAATATCAGCCGCACCACTGGTGAACAGACGCTGACCATTCAACCGCTTGATACAAGTCAGACGCTAAGTGGATTTTGTTTTTTTTTGTGCCTTGGTGTAAAAAAAAAGTGTGTAAAAAAAAAGTGTGTAAAAAAAAAGTGTGTAAAAAAAAAGTGTGTAAAAAAAAAGTGTGTAAAAAAAAAGTGTGTAAAAAAAAAGTGTGTAAAAAAAAAGTGTGTAAAAAAAAAGTGTGTAAAAAAAAAGTGTGTAAAAAAAAAGTGTGTAAAAAAAAAGTGTGTAAAAAAAAAGTGTGTAAAAAAAAAGTGTGTAAAAAAAAAGTGTGTAAAAAAAAAGTGTGTAAAAAAAAAGTGTGTAAAAAAAAAGTGTGTAAAAAAAAAGTGTGTAAAAAAAAAGTGTGTAAAAAAAAAGTGTGTAAAAAAAAAGTGTGTAAAAAAAAAGTGTGTAAAAAAAAAGTGTGTAAAAAAAAAGTGTGTAAAAAAAAAGTGTGTAAAAAAAAAGTGTGTAAAAAAAAAGTGTGTAAAAAAAAAGTGTGTAAAAAAAAAGTGTGTAAAAAAAAAGTGTGTAAAAAAAAAGTGTGTAAAAAAAAAGTGTGTAAAAAAAAAGTGTGTAAAAAAAAAGTGTGTAAAAAAAAAGTGTGTAAAAAAAAAGTGTGT
Source organism: Cosmopolites sordidus (assembly GCA_031761425.1). Taxonomy (NCBI): domain Eukaryota; kingdom Metazoa; phylum Arthropoda; class Insecta; order Coleoptera; family Curculionidae; genus Cosmopolites; species Cosmopolites sordidus. Next base: position 212,930 of record JARFXV010002150.1, on the reverse strand, counting down.
AAAAAAAAAGTGTGTAAAAAAAAAGTGTGTAAAAAAAAAGTGTGTAAAAAAAAAGTGTGTAAAAAAAAAGTGTGTAAAAAAAAAGTGTGTAAAAAAAAAGTGTGTAAAAAAAAAGTGTGTAAAAAAAAAGTGTGTAAAAAAAAAGTGTGTAAAAAAAAAGTGTGTAAAAAAAAAGTGTGTAAAAAAAAAGTGTGTAAAAAAAAAGTGTGTAAAAAAAAAGTGTGTAAAAAAAAAGTGTGTAAAAAAAAAGTGTGTAAAAAAAAAGTGTGTAAAAAAAAAGTGTGTAAAAAAAAAGTGTGTAAAAAAAAAGTGTGTAAAAAAAAAGTGTGTAAAAAAAAAGTGTGTAAAAAAAAAGTGTGTAAAAAAAAAGTGTGTAAAAAAAAAGTGTGTAAAAAAAAAGTGTGTAAAAAAAAAGTGTGTAAAAAAAAAGTGTGTAAAAAAAAAGTGTGTAAAAAAAAAGTGTGTAAAAAAAAAGTGTGTAAAAAAAAAGTGTGTAAAAAAAAAGTGTGTAAAAAAAAAGTGTGTAAAAAAAAAGTGTGTAAAAAAAAAGTGTGTAAAAAAAAAGTGTGTAAAAAAAAAGTGTGTAAAAAAAAAGTGTGTAAAAAAAAAGTGTGTAAAAAAAAAGTGTGTAAAAAAAAAGTGTGTAAAAAAAAAGTGTGTAAAAAAAAAGTGTGTAAAAAAAAAGTGTGTAAAAAAAAAGTGTGTAAAAAAAAAGTGTGTAAAAAAAAAGTGTGTAAAAAAAAAGTGTGTAAAAAAAAAGTGTGTAAAAAAAAAGTGTGTAAAAAAAAAGTGTGTAAAAAAAAAGTGTGTAAAAAAAAAGTGTGTAAAAAAAAAGTGTGTAAAAAAAAAGTGTGTAAAAAAAAAGTGTGTAAAAAAAAAGTGTGTAAAAAAAAAGTGTGTAAAAAAAAAGTGTGTAAAAAAAAAGTGTGTAAAAAAAAAGTGTGTAAAAAAAAAGTGTGTAAAAAAAAAGTGTGTAAAAAAAAAGTGTGTAAAAAAAAAGTGTGTAAAAAAAAAGTGTGTAAAAAAAAAGTGTGTAAAAAAAAAGTGTGTAAAAAAAAAGTGTGTAAAAAAAAAGTGTGTAAAAAAAAAGTGTGTAAAAAAAAAGTGTGTAAAAAAAAAGTGTGTAAAAAAAAAGTGTGTAAAAAAAAAGTGTGTAAAAAAAAAGTGTGTAAAAAAAAAGTGTGTAAAAAAAAAGTGTGTAAAAAAAAAGTGTGTAAAAAAAAAGTGTGTAAAAAAAAAGTGTGTAAAAAAAAAGTGTGTAAAAAAAAAGTGTGTAAAAAAAAAGTGTGTAAAAAAAAAGTGTGTAAAAAAAAAGTGTGTAAAAAAAAAGTGTGTAAAAAAAAAGTGTGTAAAAAAAAAGTGTGTAAAAAAAAAGTGTGTAAAAAAAAAGTGTGTAAAAAAAAAGTGTGTAAAAAAAAAGTGTGTAAAAAAAAAGTGTGTAAAAAAAAAGTGTGTAAAAAAAAAGTGTGTAAAAAAAAAGTGTGTAAAAAAAAAGTGTGTAAAAAAAAAGTGTGTAAAAAAAAAGTGTGTAAAAAAAAAGTGTGTAAAAAAAAAGTGTGTAAAAAAAAAGTGTGTAAAAAAAAAGTGTGTAAAAAAAAAGTGTGTAAAAAAAAAGTGTGTAAAAAAAAAGTGTGTAAAAAAAAAGTGTGTAAAAAAAAAGTGTGTAAAAAAAAAGTGTGTAAAAAAAAAGTGTGTAAAAAAAAAGTGTGTAAAAAAAAAGTGTGTAAAAAAAAAGTGTGTAAAAAAAAAGTGTGTAAAAAAAAAGTGTGTAAAAAAAAAGTGTGTAAAAAAAAAGTGTGTAAAAAAAAAGTGTGTAAAAAAAAAGTGTGTAAAAAAAAAGTGTGTAAAAAAAAAGTGTAAAAAAAAAGTGTGTAAAAAAAAAGTGTGTAAAAAAAAAGTGTGTAAAAAAAAAGTGTGTAAAAAAAAAGTGTGTAAAAAGTTATAGATAGTTAACTAGGCGGTGTATAAGAACGAGACTCGTTTACCTTTCAAAGGGAGAATAGAACGGTGACAGGTCATCGGGAAAAACATTTTTTCGGCAAAGTCGTTTATATATCTCGAAATCCGAATACTCCACCGATCGGTGATATATCTGAGGTATTTGTATCGCCTGGACAATCTGTAATATCTGGTTTACTTAACTGAAATAATCGAACTAATTAGAATGTTTTTCTTGAAACGTCGAGATCGTCGGTTAGTTGTGATTTTTTTAAATTGAACCTTGTCGAAGGATCGACATGAACCAAATGCCTCCGGTAGCTTCAAGGTATTGACAACGAATCAAGTTAAATATTGCAATCCGGTGAATGGCATTTACTAATGAAAAATACAAAATAAAAACTTTGTTCCGAGCTCGTTAAAGGTCCCGGCGAAGCCGGAATCAGGAGCAGTGTCGACAGTCAGACGCTCAGTCCGCCGTTCGCCCGTTTTACTTACTATGCAACTTTTTGGTGGAGCGAGTGGGCATATTTAGTAAGACGCAACAGACGACGAAGGACGAGCAGCAATACGATTCTGTTCTTTAGCGAAACGCGATAGTAGTGAGTTCTTCGTTACATTAACATTTGACGATAACACGCGCGAGCGCGCGGCAAAATGGCAGACGCGGAAATCGCCGGTCAGGCTACATCTCCATCTAATCTGTCGGGCACAAGCGGAGGCGGTTCCGGGCCCTCGTCTGTACCGCCCGCACCGTCGTCGGCGGCGGCGGCGGCGGCATCGGCTTCATCAAAAAAGGAAAAAACCGTTAAAAGAAAAAATCCCAAAGCCAAAGCTACGCATCCACCGACGGCCGAAATGGTAACAAACGCAATTAAGGGATTGAAAGAAAGGGGCGGTTCGTCATTGAGAGCGATCAAGAAGTATATTGCCGCCAACTACAAGGTCGATGCCGAGAAAGTATCGCCTTTCATCAAGAAATATTTAAAATCGGCAGTTGCATCCGGTACCCTGGTTCAGACCAAAGGAAAAGGTGCGTCCGGTTCTTTTAAGCTGGCAGCGGCATCGTCTAGTTCGTCGGTTCAAGCGAAACAATCGGCGACGAGTGCTGCTTCTTCATCCTCTGGACAAAAGAAAAGAAATATTTCAGTGGGAGCGGCGGCGGCGGCGGCGGCGGCCAAAGGAGGTAGCAAAAAGAGTCCGACGAAAAGAACGACAGCGGCGGTGGCAGCAGCAGCAGCAGCAGCGACGACTGAAAAAAAGACAACCAAAAAGGCAGCAGGAAAATCGAAGAAAGCTGCGGTCGTCGTAGCCGAGAAGAAGGCTTCGGTAAAGAAAGCCGTCGAAAAGAAAACGGGAAAATCGGCTAGTTCGGGATCTTCGGCGGTAACAGTTGCCGCCGCCGCCGCTACGGTGCCATCGAAGGCGAAATCTCCGTCGAAAGCGAAGAAATCAAACAAAGCCGGCCCTACCAAGAAACCCAAGGCTCCTAAACCGAAAAGCGCTAGATCTCCAGCTGCCGCCGCCGCTGCCGGCGGGGGCAAAGCGAAGAAAGCAGCTTCCCCAAAAAAGAAGAAATAAACGAAGACCCCGATTTTCGTCGTTACATCTTAATCTTTCAAGAGGTATGAATAAATCGAATGTTCCCAATACAGATTATCGACGACCACCACCACCAAAACCATCATCTGGAATGATGATGTAGGAAAATATGTTTACGAAAGCGTAACATTTTCCAAAAAAAAAAAACGGTTCTTTTCAGAACCACAACATTTATTGTTACTTGAAATTAAAAGAAATATAGAAAAAAACATCCATTTAGACAAGACGCCGAAATATATCCGAGTAGTAATTCGATATTACTAATAATAACTGATTTTGTACAATTATATATTTAAAAAAAAATAAAAAAAATTAAAAAAAAATACAAATAAAAAAATCCATCGAGACTAGAACCGGGAATAATATATATCTGACGTCCGTTGTTCGTTTGTAACTTTAATTTTTGTTTACGGATCAATATTGTTTTTTCTTTTCATAGATATTTTGTTGGTCCTGATAAGGACCGATATTTCGAATCAGGCGAAGACCATCATCATCATCATCATCTTCAAGTAGGGATAGAGAAGTTGTTTCGATTTTACTTCGTTTTACTGTCGGTCTTTTTTGGCAATAGCACGGCCTGAATGTTAGGTAAAACACCACCTTGTGCGATGGTCACGCCGGACAATAGTTTGTTCAATTCTTCGTCATTTCTAATGGCGAGCTGCAAATGTCGTGGGATAATTCTCGTCTTTTTGTTATCTCTGGCGGCGTTTCCGGCCAATTCCAATACTTCGGCGGCAAGATACTCCATTACCGCGGCCAAATATACCGGTGCTCCTGCACCTACGCGTTCCGCGTAATTTCCTTTCCTCAACAATCTGTGAATACGGCCGACCGGAAACTGCAATCCGGCACGATTCGAACGCGACTTGGCCTTTCCTTTAACTTTGCCTCCTTTTCCGCGTCCAGACATGCTGATTTTTTTTTGTTCTTTGCTTACAATTGATCAGATCGCACGGCACGACCGTCGTCGTAGAGTCAGATGAGAGACTATTTTCTGTCGGGATGTCCCCCCCTTCTTTCCTTCCTTTTTATATATATGCGGCGGTACAGTCTCCAATGGAATCGTAAAAATACGCCTTACGGTTAAATGGGCGGAGCATATCGTACCCGTACGCTCCAGTACAAAAAAGAAGTGAACTTTTATCGGCTCAAGGGTCAATTTATGATACGGATTTTTATTGTACCGTATGTACATTTAAAAAAAAATCGTCCTCTTTGTCCATAATGCCACCAAAAACTAGCGGGAAAGCGGCCAAAAAAGCGGGAAAGGCACAAAAAAACATCTCGAAAGGTGATAAAAAAAAGAAGCGCAGGAGGAAGGAAAGTTACGCCATTTATATTTACAAAGTGCTGAAACAGGTACATCCGGATACGGGAATTTCCAGCAAGGCCATGTCGATCATGAATTCTTTCGTTAATGACATTTTCGAGAGGATAGCGGCCGAAGCATCGCGTTTGGCTCATTACAACAAAAGATCGACCATAACCAGTAGAGAAATTCAAACGGCGGTCAGATTACTTTTACCGGGTGAATTAGCCAAACACGCCGTTAGCGAGGGGACCAAAGCCGTGACCAAATACACCAGTTCCAAGTAAAAATAGATAAACGTATCAAAGATCAGAAGCAAGAACTGGCGAGATTAATATTTCGAACGATAATAAAAAGAAAATGGCTCTTTTCAGAGCCACGAATTTTAAATATAAAAAAAAAAATATCAAGCATATCGCCTATCCGCACAGACATCTAGGTTCGAAATTAGCATTAGATGCATGAAAGTAAAATATTTTTAAACACACACACACACAAACTGAAAACCCGAATATTATTGTGGCTTAATGCCCGAGTTGAAATTAGCGGGATTTTTTTTTTCCAGCGATAACGCTCGACGCTTTTTTAGAGTGTATGTGTATAGGATGTAAATGATTATTCTCGAAAAATAAAAACTTTCGATCTATCCGAGAGTCGTCCATCTTGTACATGATATGTGCTAGCCGGGCTCTATGGTTTTGGCCGGTTTTCCCAAAATTCGTCGAAGAAAAAAGACAGCCTCCATAGGTGTCGTTGGTTTTTTAAATGTCCTTATTTTTTTTTCGCGGGAACCCTCAGGTGGTTATTGACTCTTGGTGTAACATACTTTGTTCCAAAATTTATCTGATATATATATATATATATATATATATATATATATATATATATATATATATATATATATATATATATATATATATATTTATTATTATTATTTACTTATGGGCCCTGGTGGACCACGCGATGTACAATTAGAGGCGTTTGTTGTTGTTAACCTTCCTTCGCACCCATACTAATTTCATTCTTTCGCTATGAGCGTTTTTCCTTTCGTCAGACCAAGTTGTTCCGGTCTTCCTACATTTTTCTCTCTGGCCAACCTTCCAAACGTTCACCTTGTGTCTGAAACAGCCTCTATCCTGAATTTCACTTTGTGTAATATTTGCTGATCTTAGGTCCTCTTTAATTGCAGCAATCCATCTAATTATTTCTACTTTAGCTCTACTCCTATCAGCAAGGGGTACGGAATCCTCAAACTTTTGTACTTCTTGATTTGTCGTTCGAGTAAACTATCTCCGATAGTTAAAACCCAATTTTACGTAACAATGATAAGTCCCTTTTATTTATACGGTCTTACGATTTATTTTCGTTTTCTAACGCCGACGGCGGCTAAATAACTTCACAAACGTTTCAGAACAAAACCTTGCGTATGGCACTAAACGCGCCGTGGTACGTTCGAAACACTCAAATTATTATAGAGACCGGTGTACCCCCGGTCTCTAAATTCCATTCCCAAATTTACGCCAAGTTTTGCCTACAGGCAAGCTTGAGCGAAAACCCGCTAGTCCTATCTATACCGGACAACCTACCCGGATTTTCCGGGTAAAGCTAGCCAATTGCCCCAATTTGCCTTACGGGCTGCGAGCAGAAAGGAATCGAATTTTCGATTCCCGGCTCGCGTAAGACCGCTTCGACAACAGTCCCTAACCGCCGTGGCCAGGCGGTCTGAGAGATCATCTCCGATCGATCGGACCGGACCAATGGCAAAAAACCCGTCATATTGCTGATGGGGAAAAAGCAAAATTTCATTTTCCTTTTCTTTCATATTAATCTCAGAAGTTCGCCAGGATCATCTTATAGACTATCCTTTCTTATCTATGCCACTTGCTAGGCATACCCGGGTCAGATAGAGACCCTAAAAAATTAGTGCCCATATAGGGTAAAGTTGACTAGAAACGGGCAAGAGCCTTGAGGGCTAACCCAAAAGCCTGGCTAGATAAGTCGAAGTCGACTCTACTCCTATTTTCATAAAATTCGACTATTTGTCTAGTTAGCCTACTCGGATTCATCCGTTTTATGTGTCCGTAAAATTTAAGTCTTCTTTTTCTCACATATCGCTATGTATATCTGAGTATTGTTTGATCTCTTGGTATTCCCGATGTCGGTATGTTGTGGCTATTTATTTGTTTGGGGCCTAGGATTTTTCTTTCCTTCTTTTCAATGTCCTCGATGTCCCTCTTTCTATTCAAAATGAGCGTTTCTGCAGCATATAGACATTCTGGCTTAATAATTGTGTTGTAATGTCTCAGTTTTATGTTTTTAGATAGGCACTTTTTGTTATAAATATTTTGTGTAAGCCTTAATGCCGTTTCCATTTTTTGACATCTATCCTTATTGGCCGCTTTTTCCAATCCATTTTCCATGATTATTTCACCCAAATATTTGAATTGAGAGACTCGTCTGATGTTACCATATTTTGTTTTTAGAAATGGCGTTCTTAGTCTGTTGCAGGTCATGTTAGCTTATGGCGTGCTTAGTCTGTTTCCTTTAGGATTTCAATCTGTATCTGTGCCCTTAATATATCTTGAGCTAAAATTGCTAGATCATCAGCAGATGCCAGACAATCAGTATTGATGTTGGTTCTCCCCAGTTTAATGGGCTGGTCAACATTCAGGGCCAACTTATTTTTTTTCACGCCACTCCTATATTATTTTTTCTAGAACACAGTTAAATAGGAGTGGCGAGAGTCCTCCATCCCCTCGTCTCACTCCAGTTTTAATTTCGAAGGGCTCTGAGAGATGTCAACCATGAATTTTACTTTTAACCTTGTGTTAGTTAACGTTGCTTTAATAATCCCCAGCGTTTTTTCAGAGATCTGGTCCTTGTTCTTTCGGAAGATTCGGAATAAAGATTCGCGGTCAATAGAGTCTCATGCTTTTTTGAAATCCACAAATGTACAGACGAGATTTTTATTGTACAGTTCTTGATGTCTTAGAATCAACTTTAGATTCAGGATCTGTTCAGGGCTGGATCTGCCCCCCGGTCGAAAACCTGGTTGATATTCACCAATGTTAGGTTCTAACTGTCCCTGTGCTCTGTCTAGTAGACATTGAGATAGAATCTTGTAACAAACTGGGAGAAGAAATATCCCTCTATAGTTGTTTACATCCGTTCTATGTCCTTTCCTATGTAGTAGATAGATTAGAGCTTCTTTCCAATCTTCCGGAATCCGTTCGGTTCGCCTAACTTCTCGTAGAATTTTGGTTATTTCCTTGATTGTGTACCTGGGGACCAGCGGATTTCAAAAGTTCAGCAGTGATTCCATCTTCTCCAGAAGCTTTGTCATTTTTAAGCCGCTCGATTTGCCTAATTATTTCATCTTCTTTCGGTGGTAATGAATCTGGGTTTGTTTGTTTAGGGTTTAGTGTTGCTAATTTGTTTAAGGGCTCAGGACAGTTTACTATTTGTTCTAAATATTTCGCTAGTTCTTTGCAATTGTCTTGGTTATTTAGAGCTGATTGTCCGTTTTCATTTTGGAAGCAAAGACTTTGCGGTTGATAGCCTATTAATTTAGTTTTAAATGTTTTATAAAAGTTTCGGGTGTTAGTTTTTTGGAAATCTTTTTCTATTTCAATAAGTTGATTGTTTTCATATTTTCTTTTAGTTTCTCTAACTAGCTTCGATGTTTCTTTTCTTACTTCCAAAAAGATGTTATAGTTTATAACTGTCTTTTGACTGTTCCAATCTTTGAATGTTTTACTTCGGCTTAATACTCCTTGCTCGCAAACTTCATCCCACCACGGATGTTTTCTACGTTTTTGTAAAGGGACCAACTTTAAGGCTGTTTTAATAATTTTTTGTTTCAATTCTTGCCAGTTCTGTGCTGGTTGTTTATCTAGCTCTTCTGTTAGGGCTGGTTTTATTTTCGTTGGGTCAAACTTTGGTATTAGCAGCCTCTTTTGAATAAGTTTTCGAGGTTTTCAGCTAAGTTTGATACTAGTCAGGTGGTGATCCGTGTCTATATTTGCTCCTTTATCGACTCGAACGTTCAAAATCTCTTTATAATTGGGGTACGAATTGGCAACATGGTCATTTTGAAATTCATCCATGTACGTGTTTGGGCACATCCATGTCTTTTGTTTTGTTATTTTCTTCTTAAATTGTGTTGACATCCTTCTTAGATTAAACTGCGAACATAGTTCAACCAATTTTCTACCATTATGGTTGGCCCATTTATGAGTTGGAAAACTGCCGACAGTTTTCCTTCCTGTACTTTTTTCTTTCCCTAGTTGGGCGGCGTTGAAATCACCCGATAGGATTTTTACATGGTTGGTAGGAAATTTAGAGATAGTCTTTTCCAGAATTTCCCAGGACTTATTTACTTTTTCAAGATTAGATTTATTTTCTTCGTTAACCGGGAGGTGTGCATTGATTAATGTATAGTTTTTGTTAGCACATTTGAGGATAGTGTCATAAGTCGATTATTTACTTAGCCCGGACGCCCCAGAATCCGAAAGTCCGGTTGGCAGAGGATTGTCTACCTCCTGGGGTAATTTTGTAATTACTAGAACGATTCATCTTGTACTTTGAATTAAAGGTTTGAACCATGACGGTTCAGAGGTTAAGACTGGAGGGGGTTAGTTCCAGAATTTAAATATCAGCCGCACCACTGGTGAACAGACGCTGACCATTCAACCGCTTGATACAAGTCAGACGCTAAGTGGATTTTGTTTTTTTTTGTGCCTTGGTGTAAAAAAAAAGTGTGTAAAAAAAAAGTGTGTAAAAAAAAAGTGTGTAAAAAAAAAGTGTGTAAAAAAAAAGTGTGTAAAAAAAAAGTGTGTAAAAAAAAAGTGTGTAAAAAAAAAGTGTGTAAAAAAAAAGTGTGTAAAAAAAAAGTGTGTAAAAAAAAAGTGTGTAAAAAAAAAGTGTGTAAAAAAAAAGTGTGTAAAAAAAAAGTGTGTAAAAAAAAAGTGTGTAAAAAAAAAGTGTGTAAAAAAAAAGTGTGTAAAAAAAAAGTGTGTAAAAAAAAAGTGTGTAAAAAAAAAGTGTGTAAAAAAAAAGTGTGTAAAAAAAAAGTGTGTAAAAAAAAAGTGTGTAAAAAAAAAGTGTGTAAAAAAAAAGTGTGTAAAAAAAAAGTGTGTAAAAAAAAAGTGTGTAAAAAAAAAGTGTGTAAAAAAAAAGTGTGTAAAAAAAAAGTGTGTAAAAAAAAAGTGTGTAAAAAAAAAGTGTGTAAAAAAAAAGTGTGTAAAAAAAAAGTGTGTAAAAAAAAAGTGTGTAAAAAAAAAGTGTGTAAAAAAAAAGTGTGTAAAAAAAAAGTGTGTAAAAAAAAAGTGTGTAAAAAAAAAGTGTGTAAAAAAAAAGTGTGTAAAAAAAAAGTGTGTAAAAAAAAAGTGTGTAAAAAAAAAGTGTGTAAAAAAAAAGTGTGTAAAAAAAAAGTGTGTAAAAAAAAAGTGTGTAAAAAAAAAGTGTGTAAAAAAAAAGTGTGTAAAAAAAAAGTGTGTAAAAAAAAAGTGTGTAAAAAAAAAGTGTGTAAAAAAAAAGTGTGTAAAAAAAAAGTGTGTAAAAAAAAAGTGTGTAAAAAAAAAGTGTGTAAAAAAAAAGTGTGTAAAAAAAAAGTGTGTAAAAAAAAAGTGTGTAAAAAAAAAGTGTGTAAAAAAAAAGTGTGTAAAAAAAAAGTGTGTAAAAAAAAAGTGTGTAAAAAAAAAGTGTGTAAAAAAAAAGTGTGTAAAAAAAAAGTGTGTAAAAAAAAAGTGTGTAAAAAAAAAGTGTGTAAAAAAAAAGTGTGTAAAAAAAAAGTGTGTAAAAAAAAAGTGTGTAAAAAAAAAGTGTGTAAAAAAAAAGTGTGTAAAAAAAAAGTGTGTAAAAAAAAAGTGTGTAAAAAAAAAGTGTGTAAAAAAAAAGTGTGTAAAAAAAAAGTGTGTAAAAAAAAAGTGTGTAAAAAAAAAGTGTGTAAAAAAAAAGTGTGTAAAAAAAAAGTGTGTAAAAAAAAAGTGTGTAAAAAAAAAGTGTGTAAAAAAAAAGTGTGTAAAAAAAAAGTGTGTAAAAAAAAAGTGTGTAAAAAAAAAGTGTGTAAAAAAAAAGTGTGTAAAAAAAAAGTGTGTAAAAAAAAAGTGTGTAAAAAAAAAGTGTGTAAAAAAAAAGTGTGTAAAAAAAAAGTGTGTAAAAAAAAAGTGTGTAAAAAAAAAGTGTGTAAAAAAAAAGTGTGTAAAAAAAAAGTGTGTAAAAAAAAAGTGTGTAAAAAAAAAGTGTGTAAAAAAAAAGTGTGTAAAAAAAAAGTGTGTAAAAAAAAAGTGTGTAAAAAAAAAGTGTGTAAAAAAAAAGTGTGTAAAAAAAAAGTGTGTAAAAAAAAAGTGTGTAAAAAAAAAGTGTGTAAAAAAAAAGTGTGTAAAAAAAAAGTGTGTAAAAAAAAAGTGTGTAAAAAAAAAGTGTGTAAAAAAAAAGTGTGTAAAAAAAAAGTGTGTAAAAAAAAAGTGTGTAAAAAAAAAGTGTGTAAAAAAAAAGTGTGTAAAAAAAAAGTGTGTAAAAAAAAAGTGTGTAAAAAAAAAGTGTGTAAAAAAAAAGTGTGTAAAAAAAAAGTGTGTAAAAAAAAAGTGTGTAAAAAAAAAGTGTGTAAAAAAAAAGTGTGTAAAAAAAAAGTGTGTAAAAAAAAAGTGTGTAAAAAAAAAGTGTGTAAAAAAAAAGTGTGTAAAAAAAAAGTGTGTAAAAAAAAAGTGTGTAAAAAAAAAGTGTGTAAAAAAAAAGTGTGTAAAAAAAAAGTGTGTAAAAAAAAAGTGTGTAAAAAAAAAGTGTGTAAAAAAAAAGTGTGTAAAAAAAAAGTGTGTAAAAAAAAAGTGTGTAAAAAAAAAGTGTGTAAAAAAAAAGTGTGTAAAAAAAAAGTGTGTAAAAAAAAAGTGTGTAAAAAAAAAGTGTGTAAAAAAAAAGTGTGTAAAAAAAAAGTGTGTAAAAAAAAAGTGTGTAAAAAAAAAGTGTGTAAAAAAAAAGTGTGTAAAAAAAAGTGTGTAAAAAAAAAGTGTGTAAAAAAAAAGTGTGTAAAAAAAAAGTGTGTAAAAAAAAAGTGTGTAAAAAAAAAGTGTGTAAAAAAAAGAGTGTAAAAAAAAAGTGTGTAAAAAAAAGAGTGTAAAAAAAAGAGTGTAAAAAAAAGAGTGTAAAAAAAAGAGTGTAAAAAAAAGAGTGTAAAAAAAAGAGTGTAAAAAAAAGAGTGTAAAAAAAAGAGTGTAAAAAAAAGAGTGTAAAAAAAAGAGTGTAAAAAAAAGAGTGTAAAAAAAAGAGTGTAAAAAAAAGAGTGTAAAAAAAAGAGTGTAAAAAAAAGAGTGTAAAAAAAAGAGTGTAAAAAAAAGAGTGTAAAAAAAAGAGTGTAAAAAAAAGAGTGTAAAAAAAAGAGTGTAAAAAAAAGAGTGTAAAAAAAAGAGTGTAAAAAAAAGAGTGTAAAAAAAAGAGTGTAAAAAAAAGAGTGTAAAAAAAAGAGTGTAAAAAAAAGAGTGTAAAAAAAAGAGTGTAAAAAAAAGAGTGTAAAAAAAAGAGTGTAAAAAAAAGAGTGTAAAAAAAAGAGTGTAAAAAAAAGAGTGTAAAAAAAAGAGTGTAAAAAAAAGAGTGTAAAAAAAAGAGTGTAAAAAAAAGAGTGTAAAAAAAAGAGTGTAAAAAAAAGAGTGTAAAAAAAAGTGTAAAAAAAAGTGTAAAAAAAAGTGTAAAAAAAAGAGTGTAAAAAAAAGAGTGTAAAAAAAAGAGTGTAAAAAAAAGAGTGTAAAAAAAAGAGTGTAAAAAAAAGAGTGTAAAAAAAAGAGTGTAAAAAAAAGAGTGTAAAAAAAAGAGTGTAAAAAAAAGAGTGTAAAAAAAAGAGTGTAAAAAAAAGAGTGTAAAAAAAAGAGTGTAAAAAAAAGAGTGTAAAAAAAAGAGTGTAAAAAAAAGAGTGTAAAAAAAAGAGTGTAAAAAAAAGAGTGTAAAAAAAAGAGTGTAAAAAAAAGAGTGTAAAAAACGTTTTATTTTCTAACCTAATCTTATGATCTTTTAAAAATGTAATAGTATTTAAGCTTTTTTTCCTTTATTTGTGTTTTTTGGCACTATCTAAAACTCAAAAAATATCAAAAATACCTGATCTTATCTAAAGAATCACTGGGTAAAAACAAAAAACTAAACGGAGACAAATTTCTCAGTGATTCTTTCTGTAATAAATTTGCCTAACGAACAAAATTTTAAAGCTTTTTTTATACTATTTAAGCTTCACTACTATTATTTGGGCTTCGTGGTTGGCATAATTTAAGCTAAATTGTATTTGTTCCAGTCGCTTTCTTCTTTATTTGATTTCGGATATTTCAAGTGCATTCTTTAATTAGCTGACCAGATAAGATACTTGTGTCCACATAATTCCTTGCTTCTTATGAGGAGTGCTACGAGAGATGAACTCCTACTATCAATTTCTTTTTTTTCTTGTATTTCTGTTTTTTTCTTGCTTCTAAAATTATATTTTATTTGAATAATTTATTTTGCTGATTTCTTATATTAAATGAAGTAACTTAATTTATATTAATCTTAATAAAGTATTAGCGGTATCTTCGCTTTGTTTTATAAAAGTATTCTTATTTTGTTCTATATTTTCCATATTCATCAAGCCTATTCTAATATTATATTATTATTATTATTCTATTCTATTTCTAGTACTATATCTATAAACAATTCTACCTAAGTTTGCGATATAAATATACTCAACTTATTTCTTTACATTTAATATATTTAAAAACTTGAATAAGAAATGTTTACATACAATGCCTTTTTTCAGATATGAAACTACTTTCTACTACTGTTTTCTTAATTTTCTATATTTTCAATATCATTGTTATTTCAGTTTTTTTTAAGTTAGTAATCACTTCTTCTATTGGAACCTTTGGTGTGAAACACTAAACTTGAAGAGATTTACAACTAAAGAACAAAACGTTTTTTTTGACCTGCTCGACGCACGTTTCGCTAACCATTTTAGCATCATCAGGCGATGATTTAATCTGCGTCGTCGAAACGTGAAACGTGCGTCGAGCAGTTCAAAAAAAGCATTTTGGTGTTTAGTGGTAAATCTCTTCAAGTTTAGTTAGTAATCACCTCAAATAATAATGTACTTTTTCAATAGTTCCATATTTTAATGTAACATATGGGTAGTTACTCAATACTTGCGCTTTTGAAACCTTTTTCAAGTAATTGCCCATTGATTACTAAAGACGAACTGGAGCAGAGCTGAATCCTTAGATTCATATTTAAGACTGCAGCTTCAATAGATGAAGTTAGATCATCTGCACCATTTATATATGTAAATACGTTTTCGGTACAATTTTTTATACAAGATTATTTATTACAAAATGGACAGTAGCGTCCGACACAAGTATTGAATACCAATAATAGAATCTTATGTTTACTAAGTGTGAACTTAAACTAAGCTTAACTGTCTCTCTGACCGGTTACTATTGGTTGTACCGGTTACTACTAAAGACTTCTTCTTCTCGCGTTCGTTGTGTCGCGTATGCTTGGCTTCTTGGTTGGTAGGATAATTTATTCAGTAAAAATACCAAAAGCATTTCCTTTGTGTTCTTCACTGCATTTCAGATTTTCGCATTGCATTCTTCTTTTCTTGATATTTCACCGATAGTTGCGGACGTTCTCCATAGAATGGCGTAGGCTGCAGTGTCTGCACCCGATGTATATGGCCGTACTCTTCCTCCACATTCCTTCAGCTGCTTTCCAAACGTTCACCTCGTACTCAGCTGATTATGTTGCACTTACTTTTTCTTCATCAGATTTCTGAATTACACGATGTGTTCCACCTCTCTGATGTTTCCTTTTCAACGGAATTGTATAAGTTCCCACACGCACACCATGGTTCTTTTACTGAAATATCCCGCCTTTTTCTGATAGAGGTTAAGGTTTGCGCGATTTTTTTGTTACTAAAAACTTGACCTCCCCGCTTTAGGCATTTTCGCTGCTTGACCGCCGACTGATCGAGTCGGGCTGCTTTACACCTAAGGGAGGAATTATTGTGGTAAATTTTAATATTACAGAATCTATCTTAACTGCCGATCACAAGGTGCGTCGGTATACCCCTTCGTTTTCTCTACACCTGACTTAACTGCCCTTTTATAAACTTTTCCCCTTTTTTGAACGAAGGACATCCAAATTACCCGGCGGTCGAACATAGAAAAAAACTCGAACAGCATTGACCGCAGAATATATTCAATTCATCACTCGTTTTCACTATGAACTGTGTTTTCAACATTTGCTGAGGTTTTCGAGTTGGTGCCCTCCGAACAACCGAGAGTTCTTTTCTAAAAGTACCCCGCCACATTTCCGGAAGATGGGATAACGTTTCCGGGACTGTTCCCTTTAAAACCATTATCTTGTCTTCCTTAAGTAATGGAAGACTAAAAATTGCGCGCTAAATATTGATTTTAACGGCCTTAATCCAATATACTGTTAGTTATCCGTCCTTATAATTCTAAACTGTAGGCAGCAGCAATTCAGGTCAGTCATTGTTAAGATCCAAATGTTTCATTATTCAGGCAACAACAGTATTTTAATGTTTGAGGTCTCACAGGTCACCCCCCCCCCCCTTCCCCCCACTTTCAAGAGTTACAATTGGTGCAGAACGCACCACTAGAGCCGTCTGCACAGTAGAACAATTGGTACCGGTTCTGATGTAAAGTATTTTCTGTAAGTAAATTATTCTCGGTTGGGGTCGAATTACAATCCCGAAGGTGACGTTGCTACCCTCTGGCACAATATATCGACCTAATGGATATCGCAATTTCTTGGCCCTAAACAGTTGAACGAGATTGAGAACAAGTAGAGTTAACGTCCAAAGCTACAATTGCCAGCCAAGCCCCATCCGACCAACCGTCTATCGAGTTACATCAGGACAATTAGCAATCATATTGAGGCCGCATTAGAATACAGATGAGTACATATATGTAAGTATTAATATTTGTTAAATATTTATTTTATGTGAGGGAATTGCGAGCCAGCTTACTAAATCCATATTAATTTGTTTTTCATAATGTTCTACTAAAGTACTCATGGGGCCTTTTGGATCAAACGTTATTACATTGTGCGTCCTGTGTTATAGAGTATTAGTCAGTGAAACCTTCCCGAAAACACCCTCGGGTGCCACCTATAACTTCACCCTTTTCTCAGGCCACTTCTAGGTTTGGATCAGGGCAAACCGACAGCTACCATACCTCAAAAGGATAAGTTAAAGTGGTGGTCAAAATACATATAGAATCCACAAAGAACCATGAGTTTTGTATTTTGTCATCGCTATTTATCACATTCTGTTACAAAAAAACTGACGCGGCCTTATATTATATCAAAGTATAATAGATGGCCAAACATATTATTCATTTTAAAGGGACCCATTACTAATCGATTTAAACTAGTACACTAATACAATCTTTATATAAATTTTCAATTCATGGATACACCCATGATATTGCGATTATTTTCGTTCATAAACTAAAAGTCTATTTATTAAAGCGTGTCTGAGGAAAATAGTCACATATACGCCGCGGCCAAACGGCTAGTGCGAAAAACTTCCTGACGATGCATGACCAGCTTGCGAAAGTCTATACAGCTCTAAGTTGGGTTACTTGAACCACTATAAAAGACATAATTCAACAATGGCTCAGGTTACACTTGCATGGAGTTGATAACCATCATTAAATTTAAGAAATATGATCCGGGAATCACGAAAATATATCGTGAATGTTAAGTCAGCCTATGTAATTAAGAAATAAATTTTAAATCAAGAAAGCGGATGGAATACCATCGACGAAAGGGGTTACTCCAACTACTCACATTGAACCTCAAGTAAATTCCTCCGCGTTTTGGTCATAGGCGTGTTCGAAGCAATTCCAGTAAGGGTTCCATCCGACCAACATATCTAGATGGAAAACTAGAGAAAATTAATCGATCCTAATAGTATAAGATACGCGACCAAAGAAGCATCCTGAAGATGAAGGAATTCAACAACCAGCCCGTACAAATAGAAATCCAAAAGAAAAAAGCAGTTGAATTTAGTCTGGGCTTCCAGAGGATGGAGACGTATTTCTTGAGCTCTCTGATAAGCAGTCTAAGGTGTGTAAAAAGTGATTAGTGATCCTTGTTCGCGATGAGTGATTAGATTACGAAGACTTTGAAGACGACGACGGCTCCATTTGTGAGGATAGATCCATCCTAACTAAAAGTGAATTGCAAAAAGCTCACAAAGATAGCCAAAGAGAACATCTCGAGGTAATCAAAAATTTGCAGGAACAGAATTCCTTCAAAAATGAGATCTTCAGACTCCGAAGATAGGCGGTCCGCGCCAACAAAGAATTAAAACGTCTGAGAAACGCGTTTGCAGATGACAAAGCTTCTTACGATGCTCTGGCAAAGAAAAATCCAAACCAGAAAACCACACCAACCTCAGATAGCGAAACACAAACAAAAAACGTGTTCGAACCCCCAATACTAGAGATAAGTACACAAACAAATGTATCTAACCCATCAACACCAATAAAAAGACAAAAGAGAATGAGGACAGAGCCGAGACAAGTCTGCCGACTAACCAAGAGAATAAGTCTTAGCCTCGAAGTTGGTGAAGAACGATGCACCGGAACCGTCAACACCAAATCCATCTTACCCGAACTCATCAAACAAGAATAAACAGTGAAATATCTGTAAGCAGGGGTGGACTCTGTGGTGGCCGGATGCGTTGCGAGCGCGCTGGTCATCGCGGGGGCAGATGACCATGGCTGTTGCCTGTTCCAGCAGCGGAGGTCCGATTTAGAATAGAGAGCGAGCACCCCTGAAGTCGTCTCGCAGAAGGCGCGGCGGCTTCAACCTAACCAAGAGAATAGCATCAGCCCTGACGACGGTGAAGATTCGATGCACTGGGATTGGCAACACCATACAGTCCGTCCATTCCGTGCTACACATGTATAAAAACAACATCAAGCAAGAATAACACCGCTAACAACCGGTATAACAAGAAAAGAAAAAGAATACGCCAGAAGACAACCAAGGAACAAGAACCGAGCAGTTCATCAGCTCATTCAAATCAAACAGTGTCAACGACCAGTGAATTCAAGCAACTTAATCATGAAGAAACTTCCACCGGAATCGATCCCGCACCAAAAGAACGGCGTCTAAAAAACCCCACCGATTGCGACTGACGCGATCGGATAACATGTGAATAAAAACAAGGGCCCTAGGGTCAACTTCCACCACAGGAAAGTAGTAAGATGTCAGCAACACCACCATCAGCTGCAAAAACAAGACCCCAACCGATTGTCTTAGATGACAAAAATCATTATCTAGATGTGATAAACGTCTTGAAGAAATCCAGCATAGCTGTCAGGCCAGCTAGATCGAAACCTGACGGGGTCCTTTTGACCCCCGAAACGGATGCAGATGGAGAAACTATTGTTAAGCATCTCGACCAGAATGAATATTCTTATTCGGCATTTTCAAGTAACAGACGTCTGCGCGTCTTGATAAAAGGCATGCTAGAGACTATACCAACGGATGTTATTAAAACCGAGCTTTTACAGCTGGATTTACATCCTAGCTCCATCATAAGATGGCAAAAAAAGAACCATGATCTCATTGCAATAGTGCAAGTTAATGTACCTCGCAACGAGAGAAGTATCTTGAAGATAAAGAGCCTCCACCATCAACCCGTAAGAGTGTAAATGCTAAAGAAACAAAATCGTAGTTCACTTACGAAAACGCAGCCGATGCAGCGACCTCAATCTCAAGTTAAACAGACCCAAACCATGCCCCCTGAACCTGGACAGAGAGATCAGCAGAACACTTCAACAGTGTCCAACCCGAATTACGAAGAATTTGTAGCCGATTCGTTGACTGAATTCGCACCAAAACTCAAAGACATGCTGTGGCAGATCTTTTCACAGTTAGATCTAGACAAGATAGATCTATCGAAATCAGACTCATCATCTTCAAGCCAATCTGAATAATCAACAACCAAACCCAACCCGACGGAGAAGTGCATGATTTTTACGATCGTGCAAATCTGTGTCAAACATAAACTACGCGACATTTTCCCGTATTATCCGCGGTCTCGGGCCTTGCGGCCTGATTCCGAAACAGAGACGATAAAATCTTTACTAACCTGAATAATCGTCGACCAGGTTGACACTTCCTGGACTAGATAGAAGTTCCCAACCCTGTGTCAGCTTCGCTAGCACACCCCCTGAACCTGAAGAAACCGGTAAGAGTCAACATGACTAACAGATATATACTAAATAAACCGAAACCGAAACCAAAAAAAGCAGTACGTTGCAAAGCTACCCAAACGCAATCCAAGAATCAAGCAAAAACAGATCAACGACATCAATCAACACGGGAACTGAAAAGTAGAAGTCATCAGAAAGAATCGGTAGAAACGACCAATTATTGATGAAAGCCCAGACTCTATCAGGGCAGCGTCAAAATCGAGCTGTAAACGTAGTGATCTTTTATGGAACTTTCGATCTTCGATGAGTGATTACGACACAGATGATAACTCTACGGGGATCTGGCAGAGCTACACGAATATGGCAGTTTTGGTGTCAACATTTGGACACCATAAATGTTCAATTCCAAGAAATATGCAAACTAAAGGAGGAAAACATCAAAGAAGGAAGAGGTTGCAGGCAAATAGCCAGACAAGTGATTGCGAGCTTAAATACTGATAAAAAAACAATAAATGACGATAACGTCAGCGACGAGGGTTTTTCTTTATAAAAAATTAAATATCGAACTAAAAGAAAAAGAAACAACTCCCGACGCCGCACCATCAACCTGTGAGCTGCAAACACCAGTAATCGAGATCCAATCAGACCACAAACGAGACGAACATCAAATCTCCGCTTCGGATGGATATCGGTATATGTCCTCCCGGTCAAGAACACGCAAAAGGAGGAGGGCATTGCTGGTTTCCAGGATAAGTTAATCTTTCGAAATACCGTGTGTTCCCCCCATCCATCAATCCAAAAGGATCGTTAACAATGGCTCAAATATCAAGAAAAAAGGCAGCAGTATCACCTACTGGTACCACTACCAAATCAAAACTGATTGCCCTGAAGGAAAAATCAGTATTCCAGGATGTCATCGCGCATTCTTAAGAAGTCCAAAGTTGTTATGGGGCCACCCAAAATGAGACCGGATAAGGTTCTTTTGGTCCTTGAGACCGAATCTGATCGGAAAAATCATTTGAGCTTTTCAACGTGAGATTGTCCTTACTCGACATCAACTTCAAGCAACAGAAACCTGAGCTATCTAGCAAAGAGCGCGTTGAAATCTATTACAACTGACGACGTCCGAGGCCTCATCATCTGAATTTCCATCCCACCTTCAACACGAGATGGCAGATCTGAGAGATTCGCCAATGCGATAGTACAAGTCACTGTACCTCGCAATGAAAAAAACTATCATTCTAGCCAAGCAACTCTGCCATCAGCCCGTTAGAGTTGCAAATGAAACCAGCACGTAGCCCCGATGCAAAGACGCACCTTTCACAACGTTACCAGAATCAAGTAAAAAAATACCCACATTAATTTCTGAGCCTGAGAGCACAGGAAAACACCAGAGCTTTGCCGACCAGACAGTGCAAATTCAACAGCGAGCCAAAGTCATCGCTGGGCTTGCTAACAAACTTCAGAGTTCTGAGTCTGATTCAAACACAATTAGTCCCATTCCTCCAGCTTCAAAGTCAGTAGGAACTGACACCAGAACCAACATCGATGGAACGAAATCTGTACGATTCGAGCACCAAGCCCAATCCACGTCCAGAACATCCAACTCAGGGCACGCGAATTTCTCGTATTCTATTGCCGCTTTTCGAACCATGAAGCCCGATTCCGGGCCTAAGTTTTTCATTTATTAACGAAATCGAACCGAAAATCTACCTAGATTTAATTTCATAACCGACGAAAGTCAGTACCCCCTGGGCTCGCAAGAAGCCTCCAGA
Source organism: Cosmopolites sordidus (assembly GCA_031761425.1). NCBI lineage: Eukaryota > Metazoa > Arthropoda > Insecta > Coleoptera > Curculionidae > Cosmopolites > Cosmopolites sordidus. Next base: position 192,096 of record JARFXV010002150.1, on the reverse strand, counting down.
AAATTATCAGACTCCTTCAGGACAGAGGTAGGCATCTCCTGTCTGGACTTGCAAGTAAATTTCATAGGGTTCTGGGTCTAATTAAATCGGATCCAGTCCTTCACAACAGCCAGTAACTTACTGGAATCAAAATCTATCATCGATGACAACGACACATCAGAACCAATGCACCTTCCCACCTCCAGAAGCAAGAATACAGAAGCCAGCTGCGTTTTTCGTCGTGCCAACTCGCCGGATTTCGAGCTTTGCGGTTTCAGTCCGCAAAAAACCTTATTAACCTCCCGAAATTTCTCAGCTAAAAATCGTGCTAGCTAGAAGCCATCAACAATCACAAACCCCCAATCAGAAACGGGGGTAACCTAATTAGAAACAAGGAGCCAAAAGGCTTTCTCAAAAACCAGAATAAATAAACAGAAATGCATGTACTTGCCGCTCGAGCGAAAACCTCCTATGCTAGCTAGAAGCCACCAACAATCACAAACCCCCAATCAGAAACGGGGGTAACCTAATTAGAAACGAGGAGCCAAAAGGCTTTCTCAAAAATTAGAATAAATAAACAGAAATGTATGTACTTGCCTCTCGAGCGACTGTTCGCACTAAATAAAGTTTAATTATCCACGCCGAAAAAGGGTCATAATCTCTAATAAAAACTAAACAAAAATAAAACTTTCACGTCAATCGAAAACCGATCGGTGGGACCTATATTAAGTAAACTCGTTTCAAATTTCCGATGGAGACATTGGCGTCCGATTAACGTCTATCAAAACTAACAATATATAAAGCAGACTCATTTTACTTATATTATATGCATTTTCTTATAACGTATTCTTATACATCATTTGTTATATCATCACTTACATGTAGGGTTTTTTGGAAAATATTGCAAGACAAAATTGATTAGTTTCTGACTTTTATCAACATAAATTAAACAATAAATATTTATTTAAACATAACGAACTTAATTTTCAGTATGCACATATTAAAAGGGCCTTCGTTTACCGATCAAATATTTCAAGTAGAGCGCATTTCTCAGTACAATAAATTTAATGAAAAATTAATCATCATAAGTAAATTCCATAATCAAAAGAGTAAAACTGAAATATTAAATGGCTTAAGAACAATATTTAAATTGTTCCAAATTTAGATGTTTAAAATACAAATATAGTAAAAAGCTAAAATCTTTTCGAATAACCAACAATAAAATCACCTTATATAACAATCATAATATTCTCCTAATAGGAAGTTATGCTATCAAAATAGTCAGAAGTTATAAATTCGAAATTTGGCGACAAAAATATAATTTAAAAAATGGAATTTTACCAAAAATCAACGGCACTGTGTCCTAAAAACTGAAACTTTTATATCCGGGTGCCATCAATCTATTAATGGCTGTGAAAATATGACCTAGCACTAAGCATGCACCGTGCAATCAAGTTAAAAATGCACTCACTCTCTAATGTGATTTATCCATCTACCCTCCACTTTGTGTTTAACCATTGACGTTAGAAGGAATGAATCTAATAACTAACCCGTTTCACATTTTTTTTCATTTATTTCACTTCACAATCACTTTATATAAATCACAAACTCACCACTTAACACCTTTGAAGTTTAAACAAATCGAGCTACCCGTCATATAGTACCGAATTATTACCGATTAAAACCCCAAATATGTTCATATAGTTTCCGGGTGTTATGAGACAAACTTCCAAGCCCTCCCAACAAAACTTCTTCACAACCGACATTGTGTTTGTTAAAGTCGTGAATATAAAATTGGTTAAACCTTAGCGTTAAATATATTGGCTACTACACTCATACGCACAGTACTTTGCGCTTTCCGTTATACAAAGTGGCAAAGGTAACTCCGCACGAGCAATAGTTTAAACGATGTTACCCATTCACAAGCCAAACCGAAACTGAGGCGGATTTGTCTCGTGGCCTCCTATATATATTGAACGGGCGTGCACGAAGAATGAAGTTTCGATTGCCGTTTTGCATTAGCTCCGCCCCCTATCCACGTCGCCCGAGCTTTGCAACGACAGCCCGCCTCAGATTTACCAGATTCTGGTAAATCCGATGCGGGACGTCGTTCGCCAATCGAACGATCGGTCCGCTTTTGGTTTAAAATTGTTAATTTTTCCGATGGAGAATCATTTTCGTCTGTAAGTTATGAAAGTGGCTTCGTTGAAAATCTTCATGGGTCAGCAAGAAACCACAAATGGAATAATAAAAATCAAACCCCACTTCGGGAACATCCTTGGTTAAAATAAATAGGAATGTACAGACTTAATTAAAAACCTACCTTAAGAAACAGAACAGTCTCAGGGTCGATCGGAAATCGTGCCGCGTTGAATTGTTTATTGGATGTATATGAAGCCTTTCGGTGCTAGGTATATTTCAGGAAATTTCCGATGCAATAAATTTTTCAAATGGTTTTGTAGAGTGACAAATAGACCGGACAAGAGATGTTTGGGTCTGGTGTAGGATTTTGTACCATTGCAGCCGTGAGTTCGGATTCGATTTGATTTATTCAGTATGGTTTTTAAGTTAGCGTTCGTGCCCTCCGAAACTTCAATACTGATAAGGTTTCCGAAGTCGAAAGCTACTCACAAATCTGTTATCTTCTCTTAATTGGTGTTTCCGTAGCTTGGCCACCGGACGGGGGTGGGCCAATTGCTTCACACTTATTTGAACTAAGATTTTTTCCCAGAGGGACATGCGCCTATTGTTTAGGAGTGTAAATTTCATGTATATTTATATTAGTATAATTTTAATGTACCGAAGTTCTTGGCGTACTTCGCGGATGTTAATTTAAGATAAAAAAGAAAAAATACGAAATAGAAACATTTTTCAACTTTTTTTTCCATCGGAAAATGATGATGGAGATTTTTGCCGCATGGCGTCCGATCGGTTTTCGATCGACTAGCTGCATTCGGCGTGAAGGGTTTGGTGACATGGATGATGAACGAGGTGGTCTTATGCAAGCCAGGTAAAGATTCGTTTTATTCAAGCAGATTTACAAGTTAGCCTGACATGCCAAAAGGATAGCACCTAAAACAAACAAAAATATTCCCTTTAAAAGAGGGAATATAAGTCAGGGTCGAAAGGTGAACTTAACTTCCAGGAAAACAATAGTATAAGTTAGCCCGTAGGCTCCAAATTATTTTGTCTGGGAATGTTTCCTTAAGGAGCATGCATTTTATTTATTTATTTGGAGTCTTTAGGTGACCCATAAGGTTGTAATACGTTTTCGGCTTTTATTGAAGTTAATTTACATATATCGATCTTCAAGCCAAGTTCGAGATGTTAAAAACGGAAATATTTTTTCTCAATCAGAAAATTATACCACATTAACTTTTCAGGTTTTGGTTTCGCGACGCGGAAAAGAAACAAAAATTTTCTGTCTATTTCGTTTGTTAATAAATATTATTTGAATTCCAGGAGGTTCGCCTGGACTTCAGTGTTTGAAAATTCTATTTTTTCTTGACGTTTCTTTAATCTCAATAACAGTAGATGTCCTATTCCTATTTATTTCCTTTGGTTTTTTGGTTAGCCTTCCGGCTCTTACCAGTTTCTAAGGGGTCTTCGCATTGCGGGTGTTTGCTTGCTTACGCAAGCCCTTGTTTATGTTCTGGGGGCTTCTAGCTAGCCCAGTAGGTGAAGATTTAATGTCCTTTTGGAAACTTAATCGTCCTGATTCGGAAGTTTACGGGGTTAGACCCAACCGCCGCTTTGCGAGAAAAATTCTCGCACCTGGATATCCGGAGCGGAATGGTTCGATCGAAGATCTTGCATTCGTGAGTCGGTTTGAGATTCTTGAGGATGGATTGTTAATTCCTGAAAATTTCAGGATGGAGAAGGGTTTTAGCTTTATCTGATTCTTTTGGGTGCTACGGAGATTATTTCGCAGCTTGGTTGGTGTATTCATCACTGCTTCGGAATCAGGCCGCAAGGCCCGATTCCGCGGATTTATACGAGAAAATCGCGTATGTTGGTGCCCGTGGGGGCGTGATTTGAAGAGGGCGGAGTCATACGACTACGCTTCTTCTTCGGTGGCTTGATCGGAATTATTATGTTGAAATTAGTTGGAAAGCGGTAAAACTAGGTTCATGAGAGCCTGATACATCGCTATCTTGAAATATTCTGCAAGTTCAGCAGTGGCTTCTTCTCGCAGTTAGTTTGAATTGTTCTCTGATGAGGAGCTTCGCTGTTTTCCTAGCCAGGATCGGAAAACTGCGTTCAGGTTTGGTTTCTTTTCTTCTTGCTGGTGATGCGATGTTGTTTGCATCTTAGTAGTGGGATTCTGCTTCTTTTTTCTTTGCTTTTCCACTCTTACGGGCTGAGAGTGGAGCTGTTTAATATTTAGGATGGTTGCTTCGTTGCGAGGTACTATAACTTGCACGATCGCAATGGGTTTCTTGTTTTTATTTTTCCATCTGATGGTGGAGATTGGATGGAAACCTAGCTGTTGTAGCTCGGTTTCAACGTCCGTTGTTGGTATGGATTCTAACACGCCTTTGATGACGATGCGTAGGTTTCTGCTTGATGTTGGTAAATAATATGGAAATTTGTTTTTGTCGAAAAGTTCTATTATGGCTTTTCTATCAGATTCCGTACATGGAGTCAAGAGGACTCCGTCCGGTCTCGTTCTAGCCGGCCCAACGGCTATTTTGGCTGTTTTCAAGGCTTTTATTGCGCTTTGAAACATAGATTTGTCTCTTCGAGTTCGTCCACAAGGGCAGCATTTTTAATTGCTAGATTTTGGATTATTATTTTGTCTTTGATCATTTCACTCAAATCCCAATTGGTTACTGGTTACTACCCCCCCCTGGTCTTCGAGATCATAATCGTCGTATTCGTAATTGCTCATGTTGCAGGATCACTTTACTTATTTTTAATCACACCTTATTGGCTTATCAGGAGCTCAAGAAACACGTCTTCACTCACTGAAAGCTTAGGCAAGACTATTTTTACAGTAGATATCTTACTGTGGCAGTCTCATGGGTCACCTAAAACTCCAATCAAAAAGGGAAAAATCTTATAGCAAATAAGTGGAAGCCTCCGGGCTAACTTATAAAGCTGGATAAATAAGTCGAAGGACGGATCTTACGTCTTAATCGTATCTTAAAAATACCGGATTAAAGAGTTGTTATTCAGCGAAACTTCGCATTTAATTAAAGATTAGATTTTATTAGAACAAACTTCCCGTATATTTTTTAATAGAATCGTGAAACTGGGAATCAAAATTAATTAGTGTTCGATAATTCCATCGAAAACTGGGTTGTGGTTTTCTGGGGCTCTCGTTAGCCTGGTGTCGGGATTTTGATACAAATTTTTATCGGAATATTGTCCCGAGGCTCATGATACATAACGCATATCTTAATAATTCAAATAAATATAATAAAGTAATTAAAATGCCTTCAAGTTCTGAAAAAAAAACTCTCATCAAAATATTATAACGTGGTTCAGTTATGAAATTATACGATTTAAAATGTAAATACTGTAAGAAAATCTGTATACTGTATTAAAATCGCCCTTTCTAAGAAGGTTTTTATGTTCTTTTATTCTAACATCTTATGGTCTAGATATCTCGCTTATATAGAATCTTCCGTATTCGCAGGGAATTTTATAATCCACATTTTTTTGTATTCTGTTGTGCGTTGTTTGGTTTGATTTTTGTCAATATAGATCTAGGAATATTCTTTTTGTTTTAAATGTCGTTCTTATGTCATTCGGATGTAAGGAATTCTGGGGTTAATTGTTATTGTTATTAATAAGTTGTCTATTTTGTCTGGTATCAAAAGTTTTAAAATATTTATCTATGAAACTTTTTGGGTAATTGATTTTTATTAAAATGTCTTTAATATAATTTGTTTCTTTTTAGTAGTGTTTTATTGTCGGTATAAAGTTTTGCTCTGTCATATAAACTTTTAATTACTCTTATTTTGACTGATTTTGAGTGATTGTAAAAGAAATTGAGATAACCTATCTGCATTTATAGGTTTTCTGTAAACTGTAGTTTTTAATATGTAGTTGTGTTTTACTATTAAAGTGTCCAGAAATGGCAATTTATTCTCCTCTAAAGCAAATTTAATTGTAGCCTCTCGAGAATTTATATTTTGTAAAAAATATTTAGATCACCAATGCTAAGTTGCCCTATAGCATATTAAAAAAATAGTTAATATATCCAAGCCACATTATTGGCTTTTTAAGAGCTTAAGGAGAGAGAGAAGAACCCATTGCCATACCAAAATTTTGTGATAATCATTTTCTACTTGAAAATATGTGGTTTTTAAGCATATAGTTAGTGAATCTAAAATTGTATTTATGTTTAGTTTAGTGCGGTCTTTTAACGTTGTGTTCAAATAATCATATTCAAAACTCTTTCTAATTATCAAAAGTTATTTATCAACTGGTACATTAGTAAATAAACACAGCACGTCAAAACTAACTATTAAACTTTAGTTTGTAATTTTAATGGTAGATACTTAATCTAAAAAATCTGATAAAAACATCTATAGGGAAACAATTGTGAATGACCAAATAGATCTAAACAGATAGCCTTTTTTGAATTTATATTAACAAGAAATAGCATCTGAATGGATTTTTTAATAATATATATTTTATTGTAGAATTGTTTTGTATTTATACCCATTACAACATCAAAAATATATATTTCTGACGAAGCTAGTGTTGGCGAAAAACGTTCAACATAAATGAATCTATTTTTTTTTTACAAAAATGTCTTTGATTACATTTACTAAGGACTAATTTATCGGACTCCAACATACATGTACTATTATCATCAAGTGATAATATTTGAACCAAGCACTAAATAATGCAATATTATAACTGGACTACTTACCCATTTCTGCTATCTCTGTCTTCAGTGATGTCCGTTCTTGGTCTAACTGCAGTTGCAGTTTTAGCCTGCGAGGATTGCGGATTCTTCATAATAGTCACCTAATTCATTAAACTCGTGACAAACTCACGTAAATGCTTTATATGGTACCTGCACTAAAATTTTACTAAGCATATACACCATTGTGCACTAAGTGAACTTTGCAAAGTTAAGTATTTCTTTTGTGATTACTTGAGGACTTTGACTACAAAACTCCTCATAACAAACCTTTTAACTTCATTAAGAAATATCTTTTTTTTTTAATTTCCCGGTGGTTTCGAATAGAAAACCCTGGGATTTGAATGCTTTTACTTAACGAAGCGCCTGTTTATAGAGTCGCTTGCATTTAGAACTAAAAGCTCTATCTGCACGCTAAGTCTGCACCTGCAGTCTTAATTCGTCAAAGTATTTCTTTTTTTTTTTTACATGGGGTTCAATCAAAATTAAACCCCAGGAGGTGCTCCCGTAGTCTTCTGTTGGATGTTCTCTCGAATGAACTGCCAATTCTTCACCACATTCCACGTTTTTTTCCTGAGGATTTTGATAAAATATTTCTTTTTTTAACATGGAGTTTAAATAAAATAAAAGCCCAGGTAGCAGGTAACAAAAACGGAAAACTAGTCTAAAAACTAATGAATCTATTTTTTTACAAAAATGTCTTTGATTACATTTACTAAGGACTAATTTATCGGACACAAAATCAATTATACATGTACTATTATCAAGTGATAATATATGAACCAAGCACTAAATAATGCAATATTATAACTGGACTACTTACCCATTTCTGCTATCTCTGTCTTCAGTGATGTCCGTTCTTGGTCTAACTGCAGTTGCAGTTTTAGCCTGCGAGGATTGCGGATTCTTCATAATAGTCACCTAATTCATTAAACTCGTGACAAACTCACATAAATGCTTTATACGGTACCTGCACTAAAATTTTACTGAGCATATACACCATTGTGCGCTAAGTGAACTTTGCAAAGTTAAGTATTTCTTTTTTTTATTACTTGAGGACTTTAACTACAAAACTCCTCATAACAAACCTTTTAACTTCATTAAGAAATATCTTTTTTTTTTAATTTCCCGGTGGTTTCGAATAGAAAACCCTGGGATTTAAATGCTTTCACTTGACGAAGCACCTGTTTATAGAGTCGCTTGCATTTAGAACTAAAAACCCTATCTGCACGCTAAGTCTGCATCTGGTATCTTAATTCGTCAAAGTATTTCTTTTTTTTTTAACATGGGGTTCAATCAAAATTAAACCCCAGGAGGTGCTCCCGTCGTCTTCTGTTGGATGTTCTCTCGAATGAACTGCTAATTCTTCACCACATTCCACGTTTTTTCCCTGAGGATTTTGATAAAATATTTCTTTTTTTAACATGGGGTTTAAATAAAATAAAACCCTAGGTAGCAGGTAACAAAAATGGAAAACTAGTACTGAGTTTTCAAAAGACGATTATAACTAGGGTACGTACGGTCTCTTTTCAAAAAATAATTAAATAAGATAATGCAAGATAATGCATAAAAACAAGATAATGCAGAAATAAGCATATATTTACTAAAGCATATATATATATATATATATATATATATATATATATATATATATATATATATATATATATATATATATATATATATATATATATACATATATATATACATATATATATACATATATATATACATATATATATACCATTATAAGCATATATATACCGAAGCTACATACCTGAGAGATTGAACATGATTTCCATGATCAAATCCATCCTCGGTGTTGCCTCGTTTCGGGATCAATATCAGTTAATATAAAGAGGAACCCATGGACTTACTTAAAACACCTGGCTTGATAGAAACAAAAAAAGGGTGATATCGGTATTTTAAGGTGAATTGTAATAAAGTATGAGTTGTAATATTACAAGGAAAAATGATAATTATCTTCTAAATGAATGCAAATCGAAATGATACTATACTACTACTTAAAATCAGCATTTTAATATTATGTAATACCTATAAAACTTAAAAGTTGTAAAATGTTTAAAAATAGACTACCTATAATGACGATAAATTAATAAATGGGGCGACAAAATATTATAATTTCATTTGGTACTCACTCACTCTGGAAGGTACATGTTTAGTTACCTTACACTTTGGATTTAAGTGCACACATATAATCTGCTCGAATAAGTGAAAGAAACTGAACTATTTTTTAAAATAATTTTAATTTATAGGAAATAGTGTTACCGCCTCTTTTTCATAAGGGGGCGTGGTCGCTTAATGGTATATTATTGATTGTATTTAAGGAAAAAAAAATTAAAACAGTAGACGTACCCCTTAATTTCCAGGTCGAGCAAGCTAAACCCTTGCATCAAAGTAAATATTTATAATATTTTAATTAGATCCGTATATTTATACGGTCTAATAGTGTATTTTCGCTTCCTGTCACCTTATTCGGTGCACAGATTACAAGTTCTTCAGAACAAAAGCTTGCGTTTGGCGCTCAACGCTCCATGGTTTGTTCGGAACACCCAAATTCATGCCGAAACGGGAGTCCCTACGGTTTCGCAATTCTTTGAAAAAGCTTACGAGAAGTTTATTCTAAAAACTTCTCTAAGCGAAAACCCGCTCGTCCGGAAAATTTACCCGGACCTCCCGGGTAAATTGAGCTATAAAAATCCCCAATGTCATTGTACGGGCGGCAAGCAGAAGGGAATCGAATATCGGTTCCTGGCTTGCATAAGGCCGCTTCGACTATAAATAACAGAATGATGCACACTCCCCGGCGTCGTCGGATGGCGGCCGATTGGTCACTCTTTTTCGATCGGTCGGACCGCCATTCAGCGAAAACTCCATCGAATTTCCGATGGAAGTAAAAATAAAAACGATAGAAATCTAGCTTTGTTTTATGCTCTTTTTCCTTTCTTGTTAACCTCAAGAAGTTCGCCAGGACTTCTAATAATTGAAATACTACCCTCCTTGTCTTTCTATTAACTTAAATGACAGCCGGAATCTTCAATTCCGGCAGGTCAAAGGTCAGCTAGAGACCTCCAAACATAAAAAGCGCCCATTTTAGGGTTTGAATCTCATTAGAAACTAGTAGGAGCCTCCGGGCTAACTAAAATACATGGCTGAGGAAGTCGAAGTAAAACAGTGGAAGTTCGGACCGAGACTTTGAAGCGGTAACATCTCTTCGGACGTGTTAATGAACACGTGTTCGTACTTAAACTTCGACTTATTTAGCCAAATTTTTGGGTTAGCCTTCTTGGCTCTTGCCCGTTTCAACTTAGATTACCCTGAAGGGGCACTTTTAGAGTTTTCGGGGCCGATTTTTATTGAGGTTAAGAAAAAGACAGGGAAGGATAGCCTTTTAATATATTTGAAGTCCTGGCGAACTTCGTAGGTTAATAATGAAAGTAAAATAAAACATTAAAGTTTTTAATTTTTTCTGCTCCATTGAAAAAATGGGTAGTTTTTTGCCGATGGCGGGTTGATCGATCGAAAACGATCTTTCGCACCGCATCGGACGGATTAGGGAATATAAGTCGTCGTAACGGACTTATGCAAGCCAGGAACCGAAGAATCAGTTCCTTTCTGCTCGCCGCCCGTATACGGAAAGTGGGATATTTGCTAGTGACTTTTACCGGGGAGGTCCGGAATTTTTCGGACTAGCGGATTTACGCTGAATGAAGTTTGTAAGACAAACTTCGCGTAACATTGGGCGATAGAAACAAAAAAGGGTGATATCGGGATTTTAAGGTGAATTGTAATATAGTATGAGTTGTAAAAAAACAACGAAAAATGATAATTATCTCCTAAATGAATGCAAAACGAAATTATACTATACTGCTACTTAAAATCAACATTTTAATATTATGTGATACCTATAAAACTTAAAACTTGTAAAATGTTTAATAATAGACTACCTATAATGACGATACATACATACATACATAAATGGGGCGAGAAAATATTATAATTTCATTTGGTACACACTCACTCTGGAAGATAAATGTTTAGTTACCTTACATTTTTGATTTAAGTGCACAAATATAACCCATTGGAATAAGTGAAAAACACTGAACTATTTTTTCAAATAATTTTAATTTATAGGAAATAGTGTTACCGCCTCTTGTCATAAGGGGGCGTGGATGCTTAATAGTATATTATTGATTGTATTTAAAGAAAAAAAAATTAAAACAGTAGAAGTTCGGGCCGAGACTTTGAAGAGGTAACATCTCTTCGGACGTGCTCCTGAACACGTGCTCGTACTTCCACTTCGACTTATTTAGCCAGGTTTTTGTGTTAGCCTTCTTGGCTCTTGCCCGTTTCTACTTAGAATACCTTGAAGGGACACTTTTAGAGTTTTGGGGGCCGTTTTTACTGTTAAGAAAAGGACAGGGAAGAAGGATAGTCTTTTAATATATTTGAAGTCCTGGCGAACTTCATAGGTTAATAATGAAAGAAAAAGAAAAATAAAAATTAAACTTTTTAATTTTTTCTGCTCCATCGAAAAAATGGGCAGTTCTTTTGCCGATGGCGGGTTGGTCGATCGAAAACGATCTTTCGCACCGCATCGGACGGGTTAGGAAATATAAGTAGTCGAAGCGGTCTTATCCAAACCAGGAACCGAAGGATCGGTTCCTTTCTGCTCGCCGCCCGTACACGGGAAGTGGGATATTTGCTAGTGACTTACCGGGGAGGTCCGGGTAAAAGGTCCGGAATTTTTCGGACTAGCGGGTATACGCTCAATGAAGTTTGTAAGACAAACTTCGCGTAAGATTGAGCGATAGAAACAAAAAAGAGTGATATCGGGATTTTAAGGTGAATTTTAATATAGTATGAGTTGTAATATAAAAACGAAAAATGATAATTATCTCCTAAATGAATGCAAAACGAAATGATACTATACTACTATCTAAAATCAACATTTTAATATTATGTAATACCTATAAAACTTAAAACTTGTAAAATGTTTAAAAATAGACTACGTATAATGACGATAAATTAATAAATGGGGAGAGAAAATATTTCTTTTGGTACTCACTCACTCTGGAAGGCAAATGTTTAGTTACCTTACACTTTCGATTTCCGTGCACAAATATAATTCGCTCGAATAAGTGAAAGAAACTGAACTATTTTGCTACTACTACTACTCAATTCTTCTATTGGAACCTTTGGTGTGAAACAGTTTATAGAAAACCGACAAACACAGATAGGTATCTCAATTTCTTTTAATCACTCAAAATCGGTCAAAATAGGAGTAATTAAAAGTTTATATGACAGAGCAAAACTTGTTTGTACTGACAGTGATACACTACAAAAAGAAACAAATCACATAAAAGACATTTTAATAAAAAACAATTACCCAAAAAATTTTATAGATAAATCGCTTAAAAATTTTGACACTAGACAAAACAGACAAGTTATTAATAACAATAATAATAACTCTCAAACAATCAACCTCACAATCCCTTATATCCGCGGTATTTCTGACACAATTAAAAGAGTAGGAAATAAATACAACATAAGAACGACATTTAAAACAAAAAATACTCTTAGATCTCTGTTAACAAAGACTAAACCAAACAATATACAACAAAATACCAAAAATGTGGTTTATAAAATTCCCTGCGAATGTGGCAAATTCTATATAGGTGAGACATCTAGACCGTTAGATTTTAGAGTAAAAGACTTTCTTAGAGAAAAACCTTCTTAGAAAGGGCGACTTTAATAAATCTAGAATTTGTCAACACGCATGGGAATAGGGTCATAAAATCAATTGGAATAATTCCAAAACGGTATTAAAAGAATCGGTAACAAAATACAGAAGATTAAAAGAAACCGCTATGATTAATTTAAATAAAAATAACTGTATTGTTATGCCTTCGGTAGATTTAAATTCAATATGGTTACCGATTCTAAAGAATACAATTAAACACATTTCAATATTTGAATACACAATCAGTACAATAAACAATCACACAGTAAACCTTACCTATATATATATTTTTTGGTATGTCACTGTCATGGTATGTCAAAAAAATATATTTACTTTCACTCGTTGCTTTATATATTACAAATTAATATAATTTATTTTTTAGTTTAGTTTTGAAAACGGGGGGAGAGTACCCTCCGAAACGTTAACGTTAAAAGTTTGTAAAAATTTTTTATAACATTTTTATATCTTTAAAATTTTGTTCGTTAGGCAAATTTATTACAAAAGAGAATCACTAAGAAATTTGTCTCCGTTTGATTTTTTGTTTTTACTCAGTGATTCTTTCTTTAAATAAGAACAGGTATTTTTGATATTTTTTGAGTTTTAGATAGTGGCGAAAAAACCCAAATAAAGTAAAAAAAAAAACCTATTATTAACACTTTTAATTAGTCTTAAATTACTAATATCTATACTGCGGTCATGTTCACAAGATTGTCAGACGCTTGACAATCTTAGAAATATTTGGCATTTTTTTATTTTTATTTGAAATATTTTTTGCAATTTTACTTTTACATGACTCTGACGAAAGCCTTCGAAGACTCCGATAAGTGTTTAATACCAGTTTCAATACCGGCTACCATATCCTCCAAAGCACTGCGGGATGCTGGCAAAGCAAAATTGAGGCCTTTATTTAAAAGATCTAGTTCTGGATTGTCGAATGTCTGAGTTGAAAGATTTTCTTCGATGTTGATGCTCTTTTCTGGAATATGTTCTTTCGACTGCTCAATTTTGAGTTTTTTAATTTTTTTTTAAAGATGACATTTTTTTAATAAATTTACTATTTACTGCTGTGAACATATTCCTTTGAAAATTGCACCAACATTCATGTTCTACATTACTTAATTTAAATGTTAATTTCTTGTATAGGTTGTACGTCTGAATTTCAAGCATACTCCTTTTACTGTAAGTAATGTAGAACATGAATGTTGGTGCAATTTTCAAAGGAATATGTTCACAGTAGTAAATAGTAAATTTGTTAAAAAAATGTCATCTTTAAATAAAAAATAAAAAAACTCCAGAGTCTTCCAAGGCTTTCGTCAGAGAGTCATGTAAAAGTAAAATTGCAAAAATATTTCAAATAAAAATCAAAAAATGCCAAATATTTCTAAGATTGTCAAGCGTCTGTGAGAGAAAGATTGTTTTTGTTTAAAAGCTGATAAGGGAAATAAGGTTGTAGTAATGGACAAACCAGATTACTTTGAACGCGTTGAAAAATTAATTCACGATTACCTAGGAATCCATCTTTGTCTTGACAAATCTTGTAACAGCCTTATTTCTCCTTCTCTGAAAAGCAAATTACATGTTTCTAATCCAAAAGTGCCAAGATTGTTTGCCCTACCAAAAATTCATAAACCAGGAAAATCAATGAGACCAATTGTATCAGTCATTGATTCTCCAACATACAATTTGGCAAAGTGGTTAACAAAGGTATTTAAAAATCTACCAAACCAACTACCTTCCTGTTCTGTGATAAATTCAACCAAATTCATAGAAAAAGTCAAAAATACACATCTACAGGAAGGTGAGGTTTTGGTTTCCTTTGACGTTTCATCGTTGTTTCCGAGTGTCTCGATTCCACATACCTTGAAATACCTAAGGGAGTTACTCGAGTTAAATGGTTTTAATATAAAGTTTGTTTCTGAGTACATCTCCTTAACAAGATTATGTATGAAGCAAAATTGTTTTTAGCTTAATAACAGGTTTTATGAACAACAAGAAGGAACGGCAATGGGCAATCCTCTGTCACCGTTTTTAGCCAACTTATGAGTAAATTTGAAACCGAGGCAAAAGATTAATTCAATTACTTTCCGAAGGCATGGTTAAGATATGTGGATGACATTTTTGCCATTTTCGATTCGAAAAATGAAAATTTGGATGATTTTATTAAGAAGTTAAATAGTAAATCCGAAAATATAATATTCACGCATGAACTCGAAAACAACGATAGTTTACCATATCTGGATGTGTTAGTCAGTAGAAATAATAAAAATAGGTTAGATTTTGATATTTTCAGAAATACCACCACCATTTCGAGATACATTCCTAACGATTCAAATCATAGCTTCCAAAATAAGATGGCTAGTTTAAATTTTATGGTAAATAGATTAATTAATTTGCCTTTAAATAAAGATAATTATAAAAAAGAATTAAAATTAATTAGGGAGGTATCTCAAGTGAATGGTTATAATAAGAACGTTGTAGATATACTAATTAGAAAACATAAGTTCAGAAAATTATTGAAAGAATCTTCGACTTTTCAAAAGGATCAGAACACAGAAATTCTTTGTAATACCATTTGATGCCCAGTTGACAAGAGGACTAGACAAAATTTTGAAAAAAGTGGACATCAAGGTTATGTACAAACCATATAATAAATTAAGAGAAGGTTTGGGTAATCTAAAGGATAAAGTAGAGCAGCATGAAAAGTCGGGGATTTACGAAATTAGTTGTCAAGACTGTGATCGAAGGTATATTGGGCAAACAAAAAGATCCATATTGACAAGATATAAAGAACATATTGCCCACATTAGATATGGGAGAAGTGAAAAATCTTGTGTTGCCCAACATGCAATCGAACATGACCACAGTATAGATATTAGTAATTTAAGACTAATTAAAAGTGTTAATAATAATAGGGCTTTGGATGCCTATGAAAGCATTCAAATAGAAAAATGTAAGAAAATCATGAACCGAGATAAAGGACCAATTCCTTTCAGTGAACTTTTTCAATTATTAATGTAAGGCTTAGTACACTTCACGGTTCATGATTTTTACACGCTTCGTTAGGTATGGTTTTCATATAAATAGAACATAGTTTAGTTTTAGAATTAGATTAAATCATCTCCTGATGATGCTAACATGGTTAGCAAAACGTGCGACGAACAGTTCAAAAAAGTGTTTTGGTGTTTAGTGGTAAATCCCTTCAAGTTTACTACTACTACTATCCTGGAGATTAAGTTGACCCGGTGGCCCTGACTTGTATTCTATTTTTTGATACCGGATGTCACGACATAGTCGCTTATCCAGCGGGGTTAGTTGCCGTTCTTTGGGCAATCGGTCAACCATCTTCCGACTTTCAACATCTGCTTCTGGAGCCTGGATGTTATCACCGCAGGTCCGTGGGCTGACGTATAGAAAGCCGTCTCGTCAGCATAAAAAACTGTCTTTACATGCGGGATCTTAGGAAAATCCGCCATGTAGACGTTGAAGATTACGGGGGCAAGTGGTGACCCTTGTGGTACACCCGCTTCGATTCGCTGGACGTTAAAAGTAGCACCATCGATGAGCACTTGGAAAGTGCGCCCAGTCAGAAATGAGCTAATAATTTGACTAGGTCGGTTGGTATACCTAATCTGAGCATCTTGACTATAAGTCCGAGATGCCAGACTCTGTCAAATGCTTGCTACAGGTCTAAAAGGATAGCTCCCGTATGGTGCCTTCTGTCGAATCCCTGTCTGATCTCTACAGCCAGTCTCGCAGACTGATGAACAGCGGCGTGACCCCTGCGGAAACCAAACTGTTCGTCCGGCAGAATCTTCTTCTCCGCAAGGACGTCGTTCAGAGCGTATAATATCGCTCTTTCGGCGACCTTGCCGAGAGTGCTAAGCAAGCTGATTGGCCTGTAGCTACTGGGTTCGTGAGGGTTTTCCCCTTTTTTAAGGATTACTATTATTTGGGCGTGCTTCCACGACGCCGGGAAGTGTTGAAGTCTGTACATAGTGTTGACGATATTGGTCAACTGAGCTATTTGCTTATTCGGTAGCCTCTTCAGCTGCATCGGCGAGATGCGGTCGCGTCCTGGGGCTTTTCTTACTTTAAGACTTCGGATAATACTGAGTATTATCTTCGGTGCAACTATCCGGCTGATCAAGTAGCCTGAGTTGGGGGTACCTTGATACGAAAGGATTTCTTGCTTGAATTCAACAACTCTGTTCTTCTTCTCGGCCGAGGAGAAGTCATCTGTTATTGATAGGTCGTGGCGAAGAGCTCCGCCTTTTCCTCACTGCTGACGGCGTGCGTCCCTCCCGTCCTCAAGGGGGTAATCGGCGCTCTCACCTTACCCACTAGGAATTTGGCCGTTTTCCATTGCGATCGATCTACCACTTCGATTGACGCAAAAAAGTCATGCCATCTGCCGTCCCTGAACTCTTTGAGAGCCTGTTGGGACTCTTTTTTGGCCTCGTTTGCACGACGCTCGAGCTCAGGGTCACCAGACGAGTGATAGCGTCGGTAGAGTCTGTTTTTCAGATGAATCTTCTCTTTTACCTCGGGCGGAATGTCCAAGGTGGGCCGAGAATACTCTGGGCGGGATGTAGTCGCCACCTTGGTGGCTTCTAATATATCTTGGGTTAATTTATCAACCGCTTCGTCGAGCTGCTGAATGCTACCGATACGCGGATTAGGGCCGCTATCCTGCAAATACTCTTGGAATTTGCTCCAACAGATATTTGTGACTTGTTTAGGTGGAAGGAAGTCCACCGCTGTACCGATGTTAAGCAGTACCGGGAAGTGGTCAGAAGTGAGTTCGTGAACAATCTGAACTGCGACTCGATTGGTGAGATTTCTTAAGGTGAAGAAATCTAGGAAACTCTGAAAACTGGATGGCACGTCTGGGATAAGGAGGTTCAGCCCGTATCTATACGCCATAGACAACAGGTCAGTACCCCTCTTATTTGTCCAGCTGGAGCCCCACCTTTGGTTATGTACATTGAAATCTCCTCCAATGATGAATGGAGTGTTGTTAGTCAGGAAACTGTGGACTTTCCCTGAATCGAAGTCGTTACAGCTTCTCTGGTACCATGAAGATAGGTTGACGAGATTTCCATCTAGAGTTACTTGCACCGACATGACCTCTGAGGAAGTAAGGCCGGTCGGAGGAAGGAGGTTATGTCTGATGCTCCTCTTGACGAGGATCATCAGGCCACCGCCCGCTCCGCCCTGTCTGTCCTTCCTGTAGCAGTAGAAGTTCCTTATTCCGAAGCGTTCGCTTGGTTTGAGGAAAGTCTCCTGAATCAGGGCCACATCGACGCCGTGATCTTCTGGAAATGCGGTTAATTTGACTTTTTGCCCGCTATAGATTTGGCATTCCAGGTTACGACATTGAATGAATTTTTAGGAATCATTACTGTTCCTGAACATGGCTCATGCAGTGTCTAACTGCTTTTGAACCATTGCAGCCATCTGCTGCATCATCTGCTCCACCATCTGTATAAAATCAGTCTCTCCGTTTGATTTTATGTTTTCTATTTTAATTTTCTGGTGAACCAGATATTTTATGTTAAAAATTGCCTTTTCCTCTTTTGGCAATATAACATGCACAATAGCAACAGGTTTACCTTCCTTTGTCTTCCACCTTTGGACTCTGGAGGGGTGGAAGCCTAATTCCGTGAAATCTTCACGGATTTCTTGTTCTGTCACAGTTTCTACAATGTTTCGAATCAAAACATGTAGCTGTTTTTCATTTTTTGTGCAATACGTATGGTATGCAATCTTTTCCTTGTCTAAATACCCCGTCAATTGGCGGTAGTCATTAGCTTCTTTCGGTTGTACTTTAACACCTTCAGGGCGATTCATCGCTTTGTCAGTGTTGACCTTAGTGTTCTGGATGAAGGTCATCACCTTCATATAGTCTTTCTTAGAGCGGATGACTACCGGGGGGACCTTTTCGGCCTGTCCGGATGGTTTAGTCACCGTTTTATTCTCTGGCTTTTGAGCTTGTTTTACGCCACTAAGACCGGCCTCACCGGCGGTCTTTTTCCTAGGCGTTTGTTCAATTACTTTTTCTTCATTCGAAGAGTGCCTCTGTCTCTTACGGATTGGAACTTTTTTAAACGAGGAATCGCTATCTGAGTCGGAGTGGTCCGAACCGATGGATATTATCTCGCCTTCTGACATATCCTCTTCTTCCACCATTTTTGGTGCCTTTGGGACAGTTTTCTTGGGGGTGGATACAGTATTTTTCGTGTTTTTAGAAAGTTTTTTAATTGAAACTTTTCCATTTTTATTTTTATATTTACATTCTGTCTTATCGCCCGATTCTAATTCATTGGTGCGGGCGGTCTCGCTACCCGCTTCTAGTTTGTCTATTTTTGCGACCAGGGAAGCCACCTGGCCTTTCAGCTCTTTAATGCGTTCTTTCAACTCGAAAATTGTCTCATTGAGACAGTGATTGTCTTGCGTGGTTGCTCCAGCTCAGCCTGAAGGCTGGCGATCACCGCGTCGGGCCCGAGGTTCGGGCCCACCATATCTTGTGCTATTTCACGCTATCAGTGTCCAAAAAATATTTAAAAACACTTTAAAATGAACCAGGTTAACAATTTATAAATGTTAAACAGAAAATCAAAAGCATTTAAAATATTAAACGCTTATTAAGCCCAAAGACTATCCTATCACCTACCGGCTAGGAATCTCGAGGTGTCGGATACAGTTGAGGTACCTCTGCTACAGCAAAATCTGCACAGATCACTGCACCCATTCGCACTGAAGCGAATACCGCACTAAGAACTGTTGAAATTCGGTTAATTCAAAAGAAAAAATCGAAATTCTTGTGAAAACCCGTTAATGACAGCACTGTGATTAATAGCCAACGCCCACTTAGATCAGAGCACAGAAAAACACATCTGCACTCTCTGACTGCTTGGGTTGGAATGTGAACTATTTTTTCAAATAATTTTGATTTATAGGAAATAGAGTTACCGTCTCTTTTTCATAGGGGGCGTGGTCGCTTAATGGTATATTATTGATTGTATTTAAAGAAAAAAAATGAAAACAGTAGAACATTCCAACCCAAGTAGTCAGAGAGTGCAGACGTTTTTCTGAGCTCTGTTCTAAGGGGGCGTTGGCTATTAATCACAGTGACGACGTGACCCGGTAACGTCATTAACGGTTTTTCTCAAGAATTTCGGTTTTTTCTTTTGAATTCACCAAATTCAACAGTTCTTAGTGCTGTATTCGCTTCAGTGCGAACGGGTGCAGTGATCTGTGCTGGTTTTGCTGCAGCAGGGGTACCTTAACTGTATCCGATACCTCGAGATTCCTAGCCGGTAGGTGATAGGATAGTCTTTGGGCTTAATAAGCGTTAAATATTTTAAATACTTTCTGATTTTCAGTTTAACATTTTTAAATTGTTATTCTGCTTTATTTTGAAGTGTTTTTAAATATTTTTTCGACACTGGTTGCGTGAAATGGCACAACATACGGCGGGTCCGAACCTCGGGCCAGACGCGGTGATCGCCAGCCTTCAGGCTGAGCTGGAGCAAGCACGCAAAGACAATCACGGTCTCAATGAGACAACTTCCGAGTTGAAAGAACTCATTAAAGAGCTGAAAGGCCAGGTGGCTTCCCTGGTCTCAAAAATAGACAAACTAGAAGCGGGTAGCGAGACCACCCGCACCAATGAAGTAGATGCGGGTAGCAAGACCGCCCGCATCAATGAATCGGGCGATAAGACCAAATATAAAAATAGAAATGGAAAAATAGAAATGGAAGTTCCAAATAAAAAACTTTCCAAAAACATGAAAAATACTGTATCCACCCCCAAGAAAATAGTCCCAGAGGCAGTAAAAATGGTGGAAGAAGAGGATATGTCAAAAGGCGAGATAATATGCATCGGTCCAGACCACTCCGACTCCGACAGCGATTCATCGCTTAAAAAAGTTCCAATCCGTAAGAGACAGAGACACTCTTCGGATGAGGAAAAAGTAAAGTTGAACAAACGCCTAGGAAAAAGACCGCCGGTGAGACCGGTCTTAGTGGCGTAAAACAAGCTCAACAGCCAGAGAATTAAACGGTGACTAAACCAACCGCAAAGGCCAAAAAGGTCGTCCCGGTAGTTATCCGCTCCAAAAAAGACTATATGAAGGTGATGACCTTCATCAAGAACACTAAGGTCAACACTGATAAAGCGATGAATCGCCCTGAAGGTGTTAAAGTACAACCGAAAGAAGCTAATGACTACCGCCAATTGACAGGGTACTTAGACAAAAAAAAGATTGCGAATAAAACTACGGAGATACAAAAAACAAATTACAAATGGAAACATTAATCTACAGCACCAGTATGATGAGCAATAAACATATTAAAATCATTTATTTTACATTGCTTTCATTAGTAATGAAGAGGAATACAGAGAAATAACCAAAACAATAAACAACAACAGCATGGAATGGCACACCTACGAAAATAAAGTCAACAGACCTATAACAGTTATGGTTAGAGATTTATATCCTTCCTGTGATGCTGCAAACATTCTTGAATAACTAAAAGGAAGATGATACAAAATGGTATCCGTAATTCAGAAACTGAAAAAAATAAGCAGTAAAGTTGAACAGCCATCTTACTTTCGAATATCGAATAAAATCTTCAACATTCAATACATCAATCGGATGAAAGTAAAAATAAAAGCAGTGAAAACAAATAAGCTAATTGCACAGTGCAAAAAATGCCAAAGATATGGCCACACCCAAAAATTTTACAATCATCCACATACATGTGTGAGATGTGCGCGTAACCATCCAACAGCAGATTGTACGAGACCTAGAAATGTTCCCGCCAAGTGTGTTAACTGCAGCACAATAACGAAGGAGCTACAAAAAAAGATGAGATAACATCATTAAGAATAGTAAGTTTGCTAGTTAGCCAAAAACTTTTATTTCTAATATGGTGAGAGCCGGCGTATCTTATTCACAAACTACCGAAAACCAACAAGAGAATACTGCAGCTGCACAAAACCTGGAAACATTCATATTGCAGATAATACGAGATATGATGAAAATGCTGGTTAAAATAAATAAAAGATTGGATAGCTTAGAAGCCAGAATCATTGGCGGTATTCCTTAGAGAAAATAAAATACTAA
The DNA here is from genome assembly GCA_031761425.1 of Cosmopolites sordidus. Lineage (NCBI taxonomy): Eukaryota > Metazoa > Arthropoda > Insecta > Coleoptera > Curculionidae > Cosmopolites > Cosmopolites sordidus. The sequence continues at coordinate 170,342 of JARFXV010002150.1, read as the reverse complement.
TGAATAAACAAGACTTAAAAATTGCCACCTGGAACGCCAATGACATTCTAAACAAAAAACCTCAACTAGAGATATTTCTGAATATGCAACAACTTGATGTCTCATTTCAGAAACACACACATAGCTTTGCGCAGTGGCATTATCGTAACCGATGAGGTTAAGTGATTTACTCTAATAATTACTTTTGGTTAAAGGCGATACCCCCTTCACGTGGGCTCCTAGCGGACAACGTTAGATTGGATTAATTAGTCGTATACTGCGACCTGCTGTGTGCCATAAACACTAACCTTCGGCAAAGAGGTGTTAAGAAAAGAGCAACTCTTTTCAAAGGGTTGGGCCGGTGGGCTCTGCCAAGGTTCCGGCTGTGTCGGCCTGGCGCTGCATGATGGAAATCGAGTAGGTAAAGCAGAAGAGAGGACGAGATTTGACCCCTGGGCCGGGCTCAGAAGAGGAAATGGAAAATTGGACCAATTGGGAAAAGCATTAAAGAAAATCAACCGAGAAGCCCAAAAACAGAAAAGTCCAAATTATGGAATGAATGGATGTAGTACTAGACTGTGTGGCATGCGGCATGTTGTGCTGGAAAGCATGATTCAATATGATTGAAGACTACAAGTGCGCACTCTGCTTACAGGCTAAACTTACGGACATCAAGCATAAGCCCAGGGATGCAAAGTGCACCATTTACAAAAGAAGGATGGGGGCCTTCGTAGCTACCATAAATTTCGGTGATGATGCATAGAAATTACGTTGTCATCGATCAGCAAAACCTTCACCACAGTCAGGCGGCAACGCTAGACTGCCTAAGAAACGCAGTAGAAAGGGATTTAGACATCTTAATGGTTCAAGATGCGTAGACGTATACGAAAAATAGCATCTGTAGTCTCCCTGGGTTGGGGAGCTTCGGCCTTATAGCTGATCAGACCACAAAATTCTGAGCTAGGATTTCCTTAAATAACAGCAAGATTGTGTTGTGCAGCGCCTACTGGCCCCTGGCTAGGGAATTCCGCATACAAGAACAATACAAGCTCTCTTCGTAAGATCAATGCGGAAAGGGCTCTGGAAATGGCGATTGTTGGGCTGGCGAATCTAGAGAGGCTTTTATGGGAGCCGTCCACGGCTCATATAGATAAAAGAGTGTTTGAACTGGAACAGCTACTTAAGGATGTCACGGAGGAAGCTGTGCCTAAGCGAAGAATATTCCCAATATAATTAGTATGGTGGAATCAACGACTGGACGAACTCAGGCGCCTTGGTCTCAGACAGAGGAGATCAAATCAAATCTCTGCCGATGCGGCGGAAAGATCGAGACTGAGGGGTGTATACTTGGAAACATCAGCCAAGCTCAGAAGGGAAAAAAAGAAGGCCTAGTCGTGTTCGTGGAACGTATTTGTCAAGAACCAACATATAGAGGACCCGTGGGGCATTTCGTATAAGATTGCTTCCGGGAAACTTAAGAACACCTGTAATATAATTAATAATATTAGACTTAGACAGGACGGTAAAGGAACCATGGACCTTCGACCAGACAGCGGAGGCCATTATCAATGAGTTTATCACGGATGATATCACAGCGGAAGACTCACCGGAACAGGCGCTGCACAGAATGACCGCTTTAGATTATGAGCGTCCTAGGACCAATGTTATCTTGGTGATCAAGGAGGAGGTAGAAGAGTATCTGCTGAGGTTAAATATTAGGAACGCTCCGGGTCCATTTCGGGCATTGTGCTGAGAACAGTGGCGGTCGCTATTTCCGACTATGTTTAGAAGGGACCTTGATCACTCACTATACCTAACCAAGGAAAGAATCCGGATAGTCTGAATGCTGTAAGGCCGATCACGTTTTTGCCGATCTTGGGAAAGGCGTTGGAACACTTCATTTACATGCAACTGCTTGCGCCGACAGGCGCCTCTCAAGTCTAAAAATCCTCCTGCTTACTTATCAGCATCATAAATTTTTACTTCTCGGACAGGAAGGCCAAACTCGATATTGGGCCGGACGCGGTCAGAAAGATGCTTCAGAGGGGTTGCCCGTAGGGTTCCAGGCTTGGTCCGATGGTCTGGAACCTGGTTGTAGACTTGTTGTTAATTGAGTTTGACAGCTTTCGGGAACTAGAGATGATTGCTTATACGGATGATCTCGCGATAATCGTGGGAGGCAATAGCCGCCCGGCCCTGGAGATTAGAATGTATGAAGCCTTAGAACTAGTTCATCATTAGGCATGTACTAATAAATTAGAGATTTCGTCAGACAAGTCCACCTACCTGTTCTTTGGCAGGAAGTTGACCAGAAATCCCATTGTCAAATTAGGCGTCAACAGAATCAGCACATCGGACACAACTAAGTACCGTGAAGTTATCATAGACGACAAATCGTTCGGAACTCACATAAAATACTCCTGTGACAAGGCTAAGAGGCTGTTTCAGCTGCTCAGGAGATCCCTGAGCGGAGTATATGAGGTTCCTGCAGACTGATTACGAACGATTTTTTATGGGGCGGTGATGCCAGTTTTGAAGTATGGCGTGGAAGTGTTCTCTGAGAAGTTGGCACTTGCGAGAAATCGCGCCAAATTTCAGTCGGTAAGAGGGACGGTGTCCCGCACTATTGCCGGGGCATACGTTACCACCTATACGGCGGCGGTCTCAGTGCTTGTTGGCATTCCTCCGATTGAGGAACTTATTTACAAAGCTCTGGACCTCAAGGCTCATTATGCTGGGATTCAACTTTCAAGACAAGGATGTTTGATACCTAGCGAGCCAAGGCTCGGTATGAAAACAATTATAGACGTCTTGAGGAACTGGACCATAACTGAATGGCAATCGGGTTGGGATGAAGAGGATACGGGGAGATTGACTTATCGATTCATTTCAAGCATTTCAGACTGCCTGACTAGCCATTTTACATTTAACAGAAGTATAACTCAGGTACTAACTGGTCATGGTCAGTTTCCAATTGATTTGAAGAGAATCGGAAAGATTGAGGATGCGCGATGTGCGGAATACGACAATGGTATGACAGACGATCCATTACATAGAATATTACATTGTAGAGCTTACGAGGCACCAAGACTCGCCTTGATTGAAGCCATTGGACCAGATTGGCCAATCTCATCAAGGAGAATACTACAGCGATTGATAGATGAAGAACAGACTGCATTTCGGGGGGGCTTCGTAGTGGCAGATCCGGGCGCAACCTAGCTGTTTTCGAGTAAATTTCAGTTCAATTATAGAAATTCTTTTAAGTTCAGGTCATAGGTTAGTTAGCTTAATCACTTATTCTAAATATTTTTCTATTTTTTGTAATTACTAAGATTTGCATCTGCGTAAAGTTAATAAAATTGGCACAACTGATGTCAGCAATCTATTAAGGGGTATAATAGGAAGGTTATAGGTACTTCTCGGGCTACATCCCTTCCATGTGGGAGCCACCTCCCTTTGTTCTACTGGAGTTTATTCGACGGAATTGATGTATAATCTAAGTAAACTATTCTAAGTTTAATAAATAAATATAATTACGTGAGAAAGGAAAAGAAGTAGCACTTTTTTACCTCGTTCGAGGTCTTTACCTCTAATTGCACGTGAAACAATTTTTTTTTTGAAATACATTTAAATTTCAAGTATTTACAGACCAAGAGGGGCACCGTTTGCCCAGGGATGCAAAGTGCACCATTTACAAGAGAAGAAGGAGGTCTTCGTGGTAGGTATAGATTTCGGTGATGATGCGTAGAAACTATGTTGTCGTCGGTCAGCAAAATTTTCACCACAGTCAAGCGGCAGCGCTAGATTCATTCTCTAAGAAACGCAATAGAAAGGGATATTGACATCTTAATGATTTAAGAACCATACACGTACACAAAAAAACAACATTTGCAGCCTCCGTGGATTGGAGAGTTTAGGCCTTGTAGCTGATTAGACCACAAAATTCCAAGCTTGCATCGTCATCATTAATCCGGTATTTTACGGTCTAAAAATTTCTTAATACAAACACGAATTTACAGCGACGGCTAGGATTTCCTTGTGTAATAGTAAGATTGTGCTGTGAAGCGCCTACTGGTCTCCAGCTAGAGATTTCGGCATACAAGAGCAACTTAATTTGCTAACAAATATCAACTCCGGTTTCGGGAACAGCCCCATCATTTGGGCGATCGACCCAATGCGCACCATTCTGCGTGGCATTCTCGGGAGGCCAATGACAGAGGTGAGTTGTTGGCCGAGTTTTTCTCTCTAGAGAATCTGCTAATCCACAACGTGGCTGCGGCTTTGACCTTGGCTTGACCACGTATAGCAGCCCACTGGGCAATAGCTACATTAATGTCACGATCGGGAATCAATATATAAACAACAAAATTACGGATTGGAATATCCTGGAAGATTCCTTGAGCGATCCATTAGAAGCTTTTTCGTAGGATCAATGTAGAGAAGGCCCTGGACATGGTGATTGTTGGGTTGGCGAATCTAGACAGGCTCTTATGGGAGCCGTCTATGGCTCATATAGACAAAACAGTGTTTGAACTGGAACAACTGCTTAGAGATGTCATGGAGAAGGCTGTGCCCAAGCGAAAAATTATTCCAACAAAATTGGTTTGGTGGGATGAACGGCTAGACGAACTTAGGCGCCTCGATCTCAGACAGAGAAGATCATATTAAAGAACTGTCGATGCGGCAGAAAGAACTAGGCTGAGGAATCTTTATTTGAAAACATCTGCCAAATTCAGAAAGGAAATAAGCAAGGCCAAGTCGCGTTCGTGAAATGTCTTTGTCAGAAATCAACTTAGGGAGGACTCGTGAAGCATTCCGTATAAGATTGTTCCCGGGAAACTCAAAAATACCTGTAATATTATTAATAATATTAGACTTGGACAGCACGATGAAGGAACCATGCACTTCGATCAAACAGCCGAGGCCATAATTAACAAGTTTATCGCAGATGACATCATACCGGAGGACTCGCCGGAACAGGCACTGCACAGAATGACCGCTCTGGATTACGAGCGTCCTAGAACTAGCATTACTTTGGTGACCAAGGAGGAAGTGGAAAGTATCTGTTGAGATTTGGTTAGGTTAGGTTAGGTTAGGTTAGGAAGAGTATCTGTTGAGGTTAAACATCAAGAAGGCCCCGGGTCCAGATGGGATTCCGGGTATCCTGTTGAGAACGGTGGCTGTCGCTATTTCCGACTATGTCAGTCGGATCTTCAGTGAGTGCTTGCAATTCTCTTACTTTCCAAGGAGATGGAAAGTAGGGACGTTGATCACTAAACAAGGAAATAGTCCGGATAGTCTCGGAGCTGTAAGGCCGATCATGCTTTTGCCCATTCTGGGCAAGGCGTTAGAACAATTCATCCGTATGCAGTGGTTTGCGCCGACAGGCGAAGAGAATTTTCATTACCGAAATCAGTATCGCTTCGTCAGAGGCACGGGCTCTAGGCAAGCCTCGGGCAGATTCGTGGACGCTGTCAGTGAGAGTCAGTTTAGGTACCCTGCTGGTATATTTTTGGATATACAGGGCGCTTTCAACAATGTCTAGTGGCCGGCCGCGTTGCATGCCCTTAAATCTAAAAACTCTCCCGCTTACCTGTTTAATATCATCAATTCTTACTTCTCAGATAGGGATGTCAAGCTTGACATTGGGCCAGATGCAGTTAGAAAGAGGCTCCAGAGGGGTTGCCCGCAGGGATCCAGTCTTAGTCCGATGGTCTGGAACCTGGTTGTGTAAACGAGTTCGACAACTATCCAGAACTCGAGATAATTGCCTATGCAAATGATCTCGCCATGATAATGGGAGGTAACAGCCGTCCTCCCCTGGATGTCAGGATGAATGAAGCATTAGTTCTAGTACATCGTTGGGCACGCATCAATAAATTGGAAATTTCTTCGGACAAATCTACCTACCTGGGCTTTGGAATGAAGCTGACCAGGAATCCTACTGTCAGATTAGGTGTCAACAGAATCAGCAGATCGAATAAATTTAAGTACCTTGAGGCTATCATAGACGATAAATTAACGTTTGGAGTTCACATAAAGTATTCTTGTGACAAGGCAAGGAAGCTGTTTCAGTTGCTCAGGAGATCGCTGAGCGGAGTATATGAGACAGCAGAATCATTATGGACGATTTGTTGCCAGGGTTGGGGCAGTGTTGCCAGTCTTGAAATATGGCGAGCAAATATTCTCTGAGAAACTGGCACATGCGAGTGTCCCGCACTATTGTGGGGGCATACGTCACCAGCTCAACGACGGCGGCTTCAGTGCTTGCCGGCATTCCTTCGATTGAAGAACTCATTTATGAGGACCTGGGCCATAAGGATCATTATGCTAAGAAGAAGAAGAAGCGGGGGTCCCACCTATCCCTCTCCACCGTCTGACACCGAAGGCGGCAGACGGTACCCCTCTTGGTCTATTTAAAGCTTAATTTATTAATTAGTTAATTCATTATTCTTTTAAGTAAATTTCTTTGAGATTAAAGATCTTAGACCCTGAACGAGGTAAAGGTAATATAATGCTTCTTCTTGTTCTGTTATGTATTCTTTATTTATTTAGAAAATTTACAAATTCCTAGGACTGATCTGATTCTAGCTTGAGAATTAAATGGGTATGAGGGAGGATCCCACAAGTGTGAGCCTCGGCTCGGGAAGTCCCAGCAACCTTCCCTTAGAGTCTACTTGTTATTTTCCTATAAAGTTAAAAGAGCTATATATATCGAACTGTCAGTGCGAAAATCTTATCAGTCTTACATAATACAAAATGAAACTAAGCTCATTTCGCAATTCTAAAATCTATCCTATCCTAATTGCAAAACAAAAAATGTTTATCTTGTTATTTGATTGTCCCTTAACTAATGGATCTGAACTAAAGAGTTTTTCTTTAAGTTAAAAATAAAAATGCATTCTAACGGTCGGATGTCTCCAGTCCTTCCGCCACGAAGCCTCCCAGCAAATCTATTCTGTTGATGTTGATTAGATTTCCAAGTAGTTCTTCTGTCCTTGGTGGCCATTGCCCTTCCATCAGTGTTCTTAGCTGCTCTCTTTCCCTCTTATACTTTTGGCAAAAGAGTATTCTGTGTGTTGGGTCGTCTATTTCCCCATTCCTGCAGGATTGGCAGTCCGGGCTTTCCAGTTTGCCAATTCTATGGTAGTTAACTCCAAACTGTCCATGTCCAGTAAGTATTTGAGTTGTTTTCTTGTTCAGGTCCAAGTTTAACTCCTGGTACCTTTTGATGCATGGGACGAAGCCAAAGGTCCGCCTCCCAGTCAACCCAGACTCCCAGGCATCCTGCCATTTGATCATGGTTCTTTCTCGAAGTTTCTCTTTGATTTTTTCTTGGATAGGCTGGGAACGCCCAGGATATCTTGGCCATATCGACTCACCAGTGCGCCTCTTCTGTGTGCTTTCATGTCTAAATACTCATACAGCAAGTCCTCTATTGGAGGTATGCCGGCTAGAACAGCTGATGCCGCTGTAGAAGTGGTGGTATAGGCTCCTATAATGGTGCGAGAGATGGCCCCTCTCAGGGATTCCAGCTGGGCCAAATTTCTTGCCTGAGTTAATTTGTCCTGGAAAATCTCCAGTCCCTATGTTAAAGTAGGGATTACCGCCCCATAGAATATTGTTCTTAGTGAGTCGGCAGGAACTGTATAGACCTTGCTCAGAGATCTCTTGAGAGTCTGTAACAGCTTCTTTCCTTTGATACATGTTTTCTTGATGTGTGCTAAAAATGTTAATTTGTCGTCGATCAGGATCCCCAGATATCTTGCCTGTTTGGTACTTTTTATGTTTTTCTCTCCAATATTGACTGTGGGATTCCTTGTGAGCTTCCGAACGAATACCAGGTACTGGGATTTTTCTGGGGAGATCTCGAGTTTACTGAGTCCCGCCCATTTTTCTATTATAGAAAGAGCTCGATTCATCTGACCCTCTAGCGCCGGACGACTGTTGCCCCCTACTATGATTGCTAAGTCATCTGCAAAAGCAATAATGTTTGATTCTGGATATTCATCGAATTGTTTTAAGAGATCGTCCACAACCAGGTTCCAGATGTTGGGTCCCAATTTAGACCCCTGAGGACAACCCTTCTTCATTATTGTTCCGGCCGTGTCGGGCCCGGCGTCCAGTCTGACATGCCTATCTCTAAAGTATGAAATCATCAACTCAAATAAGTGTCCCGGCAGTCCCCTGTCTCTAAGAGCAGCACTGAAGCACGGCCAGCCACCAAACGTTATTAAATGCTCCTTTGATGTCTAAAAGGATGGCCGCGGTATATCTATTGTTACTATCTTTAATTAAGTATGTGAACTTGGTTAGAGCCTGATTGGCCCCTTTACCTTTAATAAAGCCGAACTGGTTTGGGTGGTGAAAATTCTTTTCCTCTGTATAGAGGAAGAGTTGCTTTCTGACAAAAAAAATCAAGAGCTTTACCCATAATGGGTAAGAGAGTAATTGGTCTAATGGAGTCTAAGCATTCTGCATTTTTGCCTGGTTTCGGAATGGTCACAATGACCCCTTCCTTCCACCTTCTAGGGAGGTACGATAGCAGCAGGCAGTCATTGAAGATTCTGCAAAGCATATCCGCAATTACCACCGCTAGCGTCTTAAGTGTAATACCCGGAATCCGGGACCCGGGGCCTTTCTAACATTGATGTTGAGTAAATACTCCTCCACTTCCTCTCTTGGTATATGCTGAACGTTACCTCTTGGAGCATCTGTATCTTCCGCGGTCATCCTTCATAGTGCTTGTTCTGGTGTGTTCTCCACTATATTATCATCTAGTATAAACTCTTTTAGAATCAGCTCGGCTGTGCTCTCAAAGTCCAGTGAACCTGCCCGGTCACCCTTGCTCGATCTAATGGCGCTAATAATATTCCACGTACCCTTCATTCGTCCGGAAGCCAGTTTATAAGGAATGCTCCACGGGTCATTTCTCAGTTGGTCTGAGACGAACGTGTCCCAAGACTCCGTTTTGACCTTGTTTATTGCGTTGCGCAATCTTGTCGCTGCCGCCAGATACATCTCTCTTCCTCTATCTCGAACAGTTGTTTCTCTATCTTTTTGATAGTTCCTTCTAAGCCTAAAACATTCTTTCTTGATGCTGTTGATATGCTCATTCCACCATACGGGCTATGGGGGAAGATCTTTCTCTTAGGTACTGCAACACTGGTGATATCCCGGAGTAACTCCTCTAATTGATGGACTTTTTTATCTATATGAGCAATAGATGGCTCCCACACTGATCTCTCCATTTTAGCCAAACCTTAGTCAAGCTAGTTTTATATATTATCTGATCAATGTCATATCCCAGCTTCCAGTTGTATGCGATCAACCTATGGTCACTCAATGAGTCCTCCAGTATATTCCAGTTATCTATTTTATTTGTTGTTTTATGATTGCCAATGGTTAGATCTATATTACTTTCCCCAAGTTTGCTGCTAAAAGTCGTAATGTTTTTGCTGATGTTGTAGGTATTCAAGCCCTCGGTAGTCAAGAATTCTGCAATCCTTTCACCTCTCTCATTAATGCCGTGAGAATGCCACATATGGTGATGAGCATTTGCATCCACCGCCCACAGAACTGGCTTATGTTTAAAGATGCTGGACATGTATCTAACTTTGTTCAATTGTGCTTGAAGTTCAAAGTCCCTGACGGGAGACCAATATGCACTGCATATCACTAGTTTGTCGCCTTTCGTCGCAATGCTGGCACTGGCTGTGTGTTCGTCCGTAAACTGGACTAATTTTAAACCACAGAATGAGGGGTTAATCACCACAATGCACGCTTTAAATTTGCATTTCTGGTCAGCTATTAGTCCCATCCTTCCTAGGCCCGGAAGTGTAAATAGGCCACCTCTCGCCCACGTGTATGGCTCCTGAAGAAGCAGTAAGTCTAATTCTCTGTCCACTGCCGAAGTTAGGCAGTTCAGAGTCGCTGCATAGCTATGGTGTAAGTTTTGCTGTCGTATTTTGATAAAGTTCTTTATACCCATTATTATCTTCGAAATTGATATTCGCAACAAAAGCCTCCATTCGACGTTTGTACACAGGGCACTTCGAATCTCTTGGACGGTGCTTGGTTTCAGAGTGCTTGGCGTTGATGCATAAAACGCACTGGTGTGTCTCAGGTTTATTTTTATTCTGACAGCCCCTGGTGTCGTGCTTTCCAGCACAGTACCCGCAGGCAGTCTCCTCCGTGCACTTATTGGATGTATGGCCAAAGCCTTGACATTTGTAGCATTTACTTATTTGGATGCGATCCTCTACTTTACATGAATGCCATCCAAGATATTTAGTGCATTTCTTTAAGAGATCATTCCTAGCCTTGGCATCTACTTCCACTACCCAATGGACGAAATGTTTGTCCCTGGGACCAAACTTAAAGATAGGATATATATCCAGTTCTTTTTCAATACCATTTTGCTCAAAATTCTGTTCCTCGATTTCCTGCTTTAGATAATCTTTGCTAATATCTGTTGGTACATTGAAGATCGTTAGCCTGGGCTTGTATTTTCCCAGAGGTGCGATTGTTATGTCTAAATCCTTTATAACTTTAGCCTTGGAAATCTTTTCTATATCGTTTGTGGATTATTCTATAATGACTTTGTTATTTTTTGTAGCATAAATCCTAGTTGGCTTAATGCCTATTTTGCTAGGATTGATCTTACTCATTGCCAGTTTTCTAAGTTCTTCTCCTGACGTCTTTTTACCATCAACCTTCCTTGATAGTTGTATTTTGAAGGTTTTTGCCACCGGCATAGGTTTTTTGATACCACTAACTTTTACTGCACTAGTGGACGCCGTTGCACTTGCATACGTAGGTTCTTGCCTTCGGGAAACTGCCTCGATTTTTCTGCTCTGCTCTTGTATCTTATCATTCTGTTCAGTGATCAATTGCTTTATTTCTGATAGGTCGACTTCTACCGTCGGCTTCATCTCAATAATTTCTATTACTTGGGAGTTGATCTCCTCAATCTAGCCAAATATTAGTTTTGTCTGTTTTTGCATTTTCTTTTTCCTGTTCCTATCCTCAATCTGATCGAACATGATGTCCAATCTGCGGATATAATCTTTAATTGCATTGACATGTTCACTAAGTTGATTCTTACTAGATTCTATGGTTTTCTTTGGAGCTACCTCCTTTACTCTCTTGCCATGAAGGGCCTGGGCGCTGTCTTCTTCCGAATCCATTCCTCGGGAAGACTCTCTTGGTCGCTTCTGCTTGATGCCTTCAATTTCCATTCTATCTGCTGTTCGACTTCGCGGCGGAAGGCCGGTCCAACCGGAACTTTGACAGAACCTCCCTGCCCTTCCCTATGAGAGTGGTTCCCCAACCCCTCTCTAAACACCTCTTGGCCGTGAACTGGAGCTTATGGCGTGCCACAGACCCACAGCACGACTGATTGCCAGTCCTTCGTTGCCCGTTATGAGCCCACGTGGAGGGGGGTGCCGCTTTAACCAATAAGCTACCACACGGATAAACACTTTAGCGTCTCCTAGCAATAATCGCACCTCCGATAAACCTCATCGATTACGATAATGCCACTGCGCAAAGCTACCATTATGGTAAGTCTGAGCTATCGAGACATGGATGTTTGATACCTAGCCAGCCAAGGCTCGAGGATGCCCGATGTATGGAGTGCGATGATGGCACAGCAGATGATCCAATACATAAAATTATATATTGAAGAGCTTTTAAAAAAATTGGCTAATTTGATGTCAGACAAATTCATTTGGCATAATGGAATGGTTATAGGTTCCCGTACTACGGCCCTTTCATATGGGAGCCACCTCCCCTTGTTTTTCTATTCTATTTCTAAATCTGAAGTAAACTAGTTTAAGTTTAATAAAGAAACAAATTTCGTGAGAAGGAAAATGAAGAAGCACATTTGTTGCCTCGTTCAAGGTGTTTTACCTTTAATTTGCACGCTGAAGATGTTTTCGAACTAAGCTTTAAACCTTACAATTAATTATATACCAAGAGGGGCACCGCTTACCCTCTTGGGTCTAGCGGTGGAGAAGAATATAGTGCGACCCCCACTTCTTCTTCTTCTTCTTCTTCCTTTTCTTATTCTTAATCTTCTTCTTCAGAAACACATCTTATAACAGTCATATTTAAGAATAAAAGGATATAAAGTATATCACACCATATACCCAAATAACGAAGCTAGAGGGGTAGTGCAGCTATCATTAAATAATCTATTAATCATTACAATGAATGTTATATGAAAAGTGAAAAAAATTAACTAAACCTGGTTGCTATTAGATCCGTAAAGCAAAGCTTAATAGTAGGAGCAGTATATTGTCCACCTGGATATAATCTTCATATTTGCTGGAGATCTCAACGCCAATCTGCAAACTTTTTTAAAATAGAGGAAAACCTTGACTTAGATTCTGATCATTCAGCAGTTATAATAGCACTGAGTGAATTAATTATCAAAAAGGAAACTCGACCCATATTAGTCAATAAAACTACCGACTGGGAAAGCTTTAAAATAAAACTGTAAAAACATTAATCTGAATATAGCATTAAAGCAATAGCTCACTTAGAAGAAGAAGCTCAGAAATTCACAACTATAACACAAAGAGCAGCTTATTACAACATTATATTATAGAAATTAGAGAAATTGTTAGAGAAAAAAGAAAAGCCAGAAGAAAATGACATCGGGCGAGAGATCCAGCTGACAAAAAAAGTTTAAATCACATAACCCAGACACTTCGCAGGGAAATACAAAAAAATCAAAGCAGAATCGGTCAGTATAACCTACAAAATCTAGCGACGGATGAGGAAATGGACTACTCGTTATGGAAAGTAACAAAAAGGTAAAAATACTGATAACCTTAACCGTACTGATCAGAAAAGAGATGGGACCATGGGCACGTGACAATAAACAAAAAGCGGAAGTATTTGCAGAGCATCTGATGGATAAATTTACTCCTAACAAAATCAACGAAGATACTAAACTGGAAGCAATAAACAACCTAAGAACTGAAAATATAACTTCAGTTACTCCAAAAGAAGTAAGCAAAGAAATAAAAACAAATTTTAATTCCAAAAAAACACCTGGGTTTGATTTAATCACAGGTGAAATACTAAAACACTGCCCAGAAAAGGCATACTTCTAGTCATATATCTGTTCAATGCAGACTTCCGACTGAGACATATCTCCAACCAAGCTGGAAAGTAGCCGAAATAATCACGATACCAAAGGCAGTTAAATCACCCAACGATATAGGCCTATTTCGTTGTTGCCAATTATCTCAAAGTTATTTGAAAAGCAGCTGTTAAAATGGTTAAAACCACACATAGAAGACAAGTTGATACCATTTGATTTCAGATGTAAACATTCAACCTTTGATGAAGTTCAGTGATGAAGTGAGTTTTGTTCGCGTCAGAAAATAGACGTGAGAAAATAGACTTTTTAGATTAAAGCAAGAAGATGAATACTCTGACTTCAAAGAAATAAGGGAGTTCCTCAAGGAAGCGTTCTTAACACTTTTGATACCAGACAAAACAGACATGTATTTCTGACACAATTAAAAGAGTAGGAAATAAATAGAACATAAGAACGACATTTAAAACAAAAATACTCTTAGATCTCTATTAACAAAAACTAAACCAAACAACATACAACAAAATATCAAAAATGTGGTTTATAAAATTCCCAGCGAATGTGGCAAATTCTATATAGGTGATACATTTAGACCGTTAGATGTTAGAATAAAAAGAGCATAAAAACCTTCTTAGAAAAGACGATTTTAATAAATCTAGAATTTGTCAACACGCATAGCAATCGGGTCATAAAATCTATTGGGATAATTCCAAAACGGTATTAAAAGAATCGGTAACAAAATACAGGAGATTAAAAGAAACCGCTATAATTAATTTAAATATAAATAACTGTATTGCTATGCCTTGGGTAGATTCAAATTCAATATGGTTCCCCATTCTAAAGAATACAAATAAAAAAAACATTTAAGAATTTCAATAAACAATCACAATCACAATCACACGGTAAACCTTACCTATATATATCTATATATATATATATATATATATATATATATATATATATATATATATATATATATATATATATATATATATATATATATATATATTGGTAGTACGGCACTGTCATTAACAACTAATTGTCAATGTAAGTATCATTGACATACACAAAAAAAATATTTACTTCCTAATTTTTCATAATTTATAGATATTAATATAATTTATTTTTAGATTCGTTATGAAAACGGGAGGAGAATACTTCTCGAAACGTTAACGTTAAAAGTTTGTATATTTTTTTAAAACATTTTTATCTTTTTAAAATTTTGTTCGTTAGGCAAATTAATTACAAAAAAGAATCACTGGGAAATTTGTCTCAGTTTGCTTTTTTGTTTTTCTCCAGTGATTCTTTCTTTAAATAAGAACATATATTATTGATATTTTTTGACTTTTAGATCGTTGCGAAAAATCCAAATAAAGGAAAAAAAAATACAAGCCAAGCACGGAACCCTTTAGTGAGTTACGTTCGTTAATAAGTTTTATCATTTTTATTGATTTATTATGGAATCCTATGGTGATCGGTGCTTCAATCCATTTAATTTACCAGCTCACCGAAAGTTTAAATTTATAAGAAAAATTCCTAAAAGATTAGCTGAAAAATGGAATTATTCCTCAAATGTGTATGTGTATGTGATTGTTGGTTGAAACATCTAAGATAGTTGAAACACCTTCGATAGTGGTAGAAAATCTCGTGATTGTAACACCTAAATTTTGGAGAGAAAATGAACTTGCAGAAGAAGTTAAATCTTCCAGACGACAAGCGAGAAAAGCAAAGAAGTTAGTAGATCAGTTCGGCATTTTATCATCTCCTAATTCACGAGGTAATATACACAGGTGACGTCACAGCAATTTTACTATGTAGGTATGTCTTTTTTTGCACAATCGATATAACTTTAGCAAGCGCCCAGTGTGACACATACGTACTCTAATTGATTTATCTCCTAAGGTAAAGGTTTTGCAATTTTTATGATAATATTTATAAATGTTAAGCTTTATTTTGCAGTAAAATAAATTGAAATTAAAATAGTTGAAGTTATTAACAAACATATTTGAAATATTTATTTCCGGTTTAACACCAGAAAAAAAATTAAAATTTGGAATCTGATTTGAAAATCAAAAGGGACAGTAAATTTTTTATACAAAACATTATAGCCTATTTACAGGACCGCACTAAGAACTGTCCTCTTTTTGTGCGGGGTATAGCTAATATCGACAACTTCATTTGCTGTGTCCCTATCAGACATTTTATGGAAACAAAATATAATTATTAATAAATCAAATGCAATTCAATACATGAAAAAAAACTCAGTGTAGTGTATGAGTTACTGCCGCCAACCCTGTGTTGCTGTCGAACGGCAACCTACCGTCATCTGGGTTTTCATTGGTGGTTTAAATCGGCTAGACCAATTTCCGCCAACAGCAGGGGCGCTCAGCGTTTCTGGCTAAAATATCACGTGCTGATCAAGCGTTGATCATTGTCAGTTCTATGCCAAGCAGTCGGAGTGTGCAGACGTGCTTTTTGTATGCTCCACCCTTGTGTGAGTTGGCTACCTAATTGCGTATTGGCGTCTCTCGTTACGTCACATAACGGTTTTTCAACTTTATCAGCCCTTTTTTCTCAAAACGGTTGATAATAACAAGTTCTTTCGGCTTTCCGCATTCAGTTGCGGCCGAGTGAAGTGCTTAGTGTTGGATTCCACAACTGTAATTCAAGAAAAACCTCGACGATCCTGGCCGGTGAGTCTTAGGATAGTCTTTGGGCACTTAAACGTTTTTAAAATAATATCTTAAGACTTTTTTTTACTCAATTCAGCGCCTTAAGCGGCTAAGCGGCCTAAGGCGCTGAATCGCCCCGAGGAGGTGAAAATTCAGCCAAAGTCAGCTTGCGATTACCGCAAACTTACTGCCTATCTGGAGAAAGAAAAAGTGACATACCACATCTTCTGTACGAACCAGGAAAAACAGCTTCATGTCCTGATTCGGAACATTATAGAGTCCGTTTCCGAACAGGAAATTAGAGAGGAGCTCGAGCAGCTTGGTTTCACCGCATCGAAGGTACAGCCATGGAAAAACAAGAAGGGCCAACCTCTCGCCCTTGTATACGTGATTCTCCCCAAGGACCAGAAGGGGATTCATAACATTAAATACATGCTTCACCAGAAAATCAAGGTGGAAAGCATCAAATCTAATGGGGAGACCTCGCAGTGTTTTAACTGCCAGGTCTACGGTCACACGGCCAAGAAGTGCCATGTACCACAAAAGTGCATGAGGTGTGCAGGAAACCACGCCTCCAAAGATTACAAGAAGCCGAGGAATACACCGGCCAAATGCGTGAACTGCGGTGGTCCCCATCCAGACAAGAACTGCCCCAAAAGACCCCCGGTTAAGGGTGAGGGGAAAAAAGAGCTGGAAAAGAAACCAGCAAATCCGCCGTCAAGGATCCCGCCCCCGACCTTTGTCTGGGGAACCCAAAATAACAGCAAAGCCCCGGTCGCCGCGCCTGTGGCCCCCACCAAGGCCGCTCCAAAGATGGAGCTCCCGAAAATCCAGCTTCCCAACTTCATGGGTATGATGGAGCAGATGATGCAGCAAATGGCTGCTATGGAACAGGAGCAGATTCAACTCTGTGCTAGCCATGTTCCAGGCCAACAATGAACGTTAAAAATTCATTGAAGGTGGTAACTTGGAACTCCAATTCCATAAACGGGAAAAAGTTGGAGCTAACTGCGTTTCTGGAAGATCACGGCATCGACGTGGCCCTGATTCAGGAAACTTTCCTCAAGCCGAGCCAACGGTTCAGTGTGAGGAATTTTTGCTGTTATAGGGAGGATCGTCTCGGCGGGGGGAGCAATATATATATTGCTGTTTCCCGGTGTACCTTCTGAACTATCTTTATTCCTATTTTATTTTTTTTTTCACAATGATATGTTCTCAATTTCTTCCGTATATGACGTCCATTCAAGTTTGTATGCCTGAGTTTGACGGGCTGCTCGTGTCCCTAGTGCGACCCTATCCTGTGTATTATTTACTGATAGTCATCGGAAGTATCGATTTTTATTTAATTATTCGAATTTGCTATTTATTTGATTCACTTTACACAGCACTAGCTCAAAAAGCTTTAATTAATATGCCTACGGATTCCTCAAAAAACTACTTTTTCTAAACTAATGTTGACACTTATTTTTCTGATTTAAATAAAATGTGTGCTTTTTTAGTTTGCTCCAGCTTCCAACACGGGTCACTGTGAAACGAACTGTGATTTGGCGCGCACGTCTGTTAATCTGTGTTTGAACAGTCAGACAAATCGTCATAAAACATTTAATATCAGAGCAACACTTGCGATTTGTCGAAATTTAATATCAAAATCAGTAATGTCAGAATGATTATGGCATGTTCATATATTTTTTCTTTTTTGGGGTTTTCGCCATGATCTAAAATTCAAAAAAATATCAAAATTATCTGTTCTTATGTCAATAAAGTATCACTGGGTAAAAAAAATTAAAAACCAAACGGAGACAAATTTCTCAGTGATTCATTTCTGTAATAAATTTGCATAACGAACAAAATTTAAAAAAAAAATTCTAATATAAATACACACATTTATATATATATATATATATATATATATATATATATATATATATATATATATATATATATATATATATATATATATAAGGAACTGGAGATGAAAACAAGATAAGAAGTGTCAGAAAGATTGGAAACATTGCATGAGTTAACTTAATTGATACAAGACGATTTTTTAAAACTCTTTATTTTTATACGAAAGCTAAAACTAGGTCTTAACTCTACGAAGTACAGATATGAAGTGTTCTAAAGTAAAAATTTGATATTTAAATATACCAAGATCTGACTATGGAATAGGCAGACCTTTTCGTGGGAACTTATATTTTCGTAGGAAATATGTTTATTTTCGGCCCTTTTATGTGGCGTCGTCCATGTTCGTTATTGAATGGTTATTAATCAGAAAACATACAAAACATAGGACTAAAAAGTACTTTAGCAAAAAATGTTGACGTCTTTAAGTGGCCAACTGGTCAATACAGCCGAAACATTTGGGTTATATAACTCATGTGTAAAATTGGATGCCGTCTAAGAGAATATTAAGATTTTTCAGAACAAGAACAAGTTAGCAAATTGCAAGGATAACATATAAATAAATAATCTACCTAACAGATAAGAAGAAGTGTATACCAAGAAAAATTAGGAAAAAAAGGGAAAACATAACTAAATGGAACAGGACCAAAATAGTATTTATGAAAATAATTATAAATGATACATTGTGGAGATGAGACAATTACAAGTAAGAATTAAGGCAAAAAACTAGTGGTTTAAATAGGCAGGATGGACTAATGATTACGACCATACTTTGCATACTGACACGATTATACAAGCTATAGGATCAAGGGATATAAACAAGAGAACAGGAAGGACGAAGGAAACAAATAATAGACGGGGCAAAGAAAGAAATCAAAAGGAGGATACATACATATGAGTTTGGGATCATGGAATGTACGAAGTATTGGAAGAAAAGAAGAATTGTAGAAAAAATGAGAAAAGATCACCTCCCAATCCTGACAGAAACAAAAAGGAAAAGAAATAAATAGAATACAGCCAAGATATTGTATGCAATGGAGTCGGATTAAAAATTGCACTCAGACATTTTGATATCATAAAAGAGAAATATGTTAATAGAAGAATAATGGCGATGGCGTGAAAAAATACAGGATGAAATTTCTGATGGGGTGGAAAATATGTTGGTTATGAATGACCTGAATAATGAGAATAAGAAGTGTATGAGAAAGATAGATTAATACAACTACGTATATAAAACAAACTGATATCAAACAAAAGGAGATGTACATATACACAAAGAATAGAATCCAAAAATCAATAATAAATTATTTTCTGAAAAGCAAACATAAGCGGAGAAGTGTGAAGGATGTAAAGACAAACATATATCCCATGTGGTCATTATTTGGTGATGATGGACATATAAAGAAGAAATGCTAGATAGAAAAAAAGTAAAGGAGACAAATAAACTGTTAAAAATTTAACTGAGGTAACCAATATTATCTCAATTATGAGCTCAAAGAAACAAATTACCACAGGAAAAACTAAGAAATAGTACAGAGGAAATTTGAATAAAGGAGAGGGGTGGAAGAAAAGTGATAGTCTTTCAAAAGTATAATACTGAAGGCTGAAAGAAAACACTGAAAAATTACAAAAATTGTGAAGAATTACAAAAAAGTGAAGAAAACCAAACCAAACCAAACCAGTATGAAAAAGATGACAAATTGAAACAAATTGAACTGACCGAATTGATGTTTGTAGATGATATGGTCATAGAAGCAGATACAGAATTGAATCTACAATACAACTTACAAATTTTAAACGTGTAGTTGACAAAAATAAAAACGAACATTAATATATACAAGACAATGAGCATGGTCATATCCAAAGCAAACAAAGAACAGAGCTCACAATTAAATGGAAATCAAATATAACAAGTGAAAAGTTACAAATACCTGGGATGGCTAATCGAGAACAAAGGAAAAATTAAAAATACCTAAAAAAATAAATAAATATGGCTTCTTCGAAAAGAAGCCTCTAAAGGTGGAAGTGTTCTCATGAAAGAACTGTTTTCATTGAAAAAGAAAAGGGGAAAGAACGACGAAAGGGGGAAAATGGAGAATGCTCAAATCTATTAGAAAATGTGACAATAATTCTGCTTCTTGTCTTGAAGTAGAAGTCATACTTAGGACTGTCAGAAGTTAAATAATTTCGGATATTGAAGATGGAGTTCCCGGAGGAAACCTTTTATAAGGCAGAAACATAGGAAAACACTTGGTTAAAAGGTATGCAAATTGCCCCTTTAACTGAAGATCATTTTAACTGACATTGACATAATTTGTTTATTTGGTTCTGATGTTTATTAAAGTATGTGGAAAAAAACGTGGTGAAAATATCATGGTTTGTGGGTGAATGTCTTGGGCTGGGACTGAAAATTCAGTATTCACTGATGGCATCCTAAATGCTCCAAAGTATGTGAACATATTGCAGGAAAATTGGTTCGAAAGTGTCTCGAGCCAACCACGGGATATTAATCGAATAGTGAGGACTTCCAAATTCGCTTCAAGGGACATATTTTTTTTTTAATCTATGAGAATTAATATTGAGACGGTTGCATGCTGACCGATAATACAGTGCATTTTTGGAAACTTTGTTGGGTATTCAAATACTTTGAATCCAAATGTTTAACAAAATAATTTTTTGGTAAAAATTTCCACCCTATTATTAATGTTTATTAATAATTAACGCGTTTCGCTACCACAGTAACTTTCCTAGAAATAAATATTTTCTATTTTGAAAATATTAATTTGTTTATGTCTGCTTAGTTATTAGTATGGAAGTAATACATTTATTAATTGTTTATATATCTCAAATAATTTTTCATTTAATGACACTTTTTACAACAGTAAAGAGGGTTCAACAACATTAAAACATAAACATTTTTTATATTGCTATAGAAAGGGCAACGACATTTTCACAAACAATTAAGTGTATTTTTAGAGCATATAAATTCAATCCATAAAAATATCAAATTTGTAACTGAATTAGAAGAATTTGGTTTAAACTTTCTGAATATAACAATTTTACCAGGCATACTTTCAAGATATTTTGCAAACCCTCTGAAACAGATATACCACTACCAAACAAATAAGATAAATCTGGGGTGTCAACTATAGTGCGATATATATATCTATCTATATATATATATATATATATATATATATATATATATATATATATATATATATATATATATATATATATAGCAGAGGCGGTTCGTGAATTTTTAAAGTGGGAGGCTGTAGAAAAAAATAGTGCTGCTAAAGATTTTTTTGCTTTCCCCTTCCTCCTTTTTACTTTTCGTGCTATTGAAACCTTAACCAAGAAAATAAGTTAAAGGAAAGAAACTGAACGGAAACTAACTATGTGTTTTGCTCTGAAAAATTGTTTACTGTGATAAATGCTGGAGATACTGGGTTAATTACTGTGATAAACATCCTCCCTCACGAGTTGTTTAGGAAAAAGGTTGTTGATTGAATGAAGTTTATTCTGTTTTCACGGGAGTTTCAAATGTAACGATAGTTACTCAAGTATCCCGTGTTAGTTGAATGTCCACTAGTGGACGGTTTCGCTGGCGTTTCGATTGAATCTCATATATCATTTTCAAAGCGTTTACTCGAAGATGTTTCGGCGACAAATGCTGCATTGTGCGTTCGTATATGGATCAGGGTGTATAACTCCTGACTACTGTTGTATCGTTGGACGCAGTCCAAAGAAGTTAAAAACTCGATTTATAAGCTATCCGACGAGAGGTCGGCGAAAATATGGGTTGTTTGATTGTGGAGAGGGACTCCCTATTCTTGGCGAGCGAGCATATGTCGGTAGCCTGATGAGTCTTCTTCTTCTTCTTATTTGTCTTGGTTTTTAGGTTAGTCTTCCGACTCTTACCTGTTCCTACTGAAGTCTTCGCATTGCGGTTGTTTGCTTGCTTACGCAAGCCCTTGATCTATGTTCTGGAGGCTTCTAGCTAGCCCGGCGGAAGCCTGATGAGTCTAACCACCAATAGAATATGTTTCATGTGCCTTCCAACGTAAGGGATGGGTGGGGCTTCCTCCCGGTCAAGCAACTAACCATTGCTTATTATGGCGGAGACGCAGATTGTTGTGCGTTCAACATGAGATTGTGGAACCGAACGGTCGGGGGTGTATAACTCCTGACTGTTGTTGTCTCGTTGAGCGTAGTCCAAACAAAAACTATATATATATATATATATATATATATATATATATATATATATATATATATATATATATATATATATATATACATATATATTCATTCCAAGTACAAGATGAAGCGTTCTAGTAATTACAAAATTACCCCAGGCGGTAAACAATCCTCTGCCAGCGTTGCTGGTACAACCGGACTTTCGGATTCTGGGGCGTCCGAGCTTAAACGCAAAATCTTTCAGACTGAGTCGGAGACCTCTGACCAACGTCTTAAATCAAAAACAAAAACTTTCTTGGGATGATCAACTCAGTCCTGCACCCAGGAATACTGTACGAATTAGGGCAAATAAATCAGCAAAACATACAAATTTTAGCTCTGCAAGAAACCTGATTGACAGATCACAACTTGGACATCGACAACTACAGACTTTTTATGAGTAAAACGGACAAAACAATACTCAAAAAAAAATCATATTTTGGTGTTGCATGCGCTATCTCAAAAACCATTCTTGGTTCTAAAATTAATTAATTAATCTTTCAAGTGTGTGGACAAAAACTATATATTAATCAATGGACACCTCCCAGTTACGCCACAAAAACAGACTGGAATCCTTAAAGAAACAGCAGAAAAGGTAGAACTCCAAATTTCTTTTGAAAAGACATAATACATGACCTGCAACAGACTAAGAACACCATTTCTAAAAACAAAATATGGTAACATCAAACGAGTCACTCAATTTAAATATTTGGGTGAAATAATGATGGAAAACGGGTTAGAAAAAGCGGTCAATAAGGGTAGATATAAAAAATGGAAACTGCATTAAGACTTATACAAAATATTTATAACAAAAAATGCATATCTGAAAACAAAAAACTGAGACATTACAACACAGTTATTTGAATAGAAAGAAAGACATCGAGGAGATTGAAAAGAAAGAAAGAAAAATTATAAGAAAAATCTTAGGCCATAAATAAATAAGTAGCACAGCATACCGACTTCGAGAAAACCAAAAAATCAAACAATACATAGATATACATAACGATATGAGAAAAAGAAGACTTAAGCCTTACGAACACATAAAACGGATGTTTCCGAGTAGGCTAACTAAACAAACAGTTCACTTTTATGAAAATAGGAGTAGATCTATAATATTAACAATTAAATGGTATGCTGCAATTAAAGAGGAGTTAAGATCAGCAAATATTACATAAAGTGAAACTCAGGATTTTGGGATGTTGGCTAGAGAGAAAATTATAGGAAGATATATATATTCAGGGTGTAAGGGAAATAACTTTCGTATGTTTAACAAACGATTCTTCCACGATCATTTGAATGAAAAAGTCCTTGTTATAAGTATAAAAAAATGAGTGTAAAAATATATTGGTAACATAAGTTATTATTGTTTAACCATTTTGTTTGCTAATTGTAAGGAAAATAAATTCGTGTTTTCACCAATCGAAAAGCTATCGAAAAACGATTACCTCTGAACTCCTTCAGAGGTAATGGTAAAAAATAATAAATATATAATTGTAACTAATAATATATTAAATTATTATTATAATAACATTATAAAAAATACATCTAAAAAATATAATGTATATATAGATTTTATTGTGGCTCTAGACGGTGAATCCATAATATAATTTGTATATATAACCCATACTATTTATAATTAAAATTTCTTTCATAAGTAATTAATTAATTTTAGATTACATAATAAATATATAGATTTATTACATATTAAAGAAATATTAGACAAATGGAGTAATACTTATAATATTATATATTTAGAAAAATAAATAAAAATTAATTCAGAAATAAAAATTTGGCTGTCGAAGATTTATATCTGTGACATCACCACGACAAATATTGTTATTTCATAATAGCGACAAGTTCCATTTTTTAAGTTCCATTTATAACCAAAAATATATTCTGTACTCGAATATCAGGATATTATTCTTATTTACGGGGAAGAAGAAGAAGAAGAAGAAGCGGGGGTCCCACCATATACCTCTCCACCGCTTGACCCTGAGGGGGGCAAGCGGTGCCCCTCTTAGTCTTTAATTAATGAAAAGAAAGTTTAAAGATGTGAACGTAAAATACAATTCTGGGCTAGCAGGAATTAGAAGGATTAAGACTTTGAACGAGGTCTAACAAAGCAATGAAATTTGTGCTTCTTATTATTCGTTCTATCGTAAATTTATAACATTATTATTTAAAAAGAAAAACTTTTTAAAATTTACTTAATTTTTCGCTCAGCTCAACCCCATCAACTAATAACAAATAATTAAGAAAAGAGTGAAAGAGGTGGATCTCACAAAGAATGGGCCACAGCCCGCGAAGTACCATTAACCTTCCCTTTTGAGCCCCAGAACATGAACTAACAAAAACTATGCGCAAGCCTTGACGAACTTCGCACAGAAGTCTAGCATGAAAATTTATGTAAATCTTTTAAAAGATGATTGTCCCTATACATACAAAGCTAAAAATATACTTAATTCTATGACCTGAACTTAAAAACATATGATAACAAAACAAAATTAAACTCAATTCTAAAACGGCTAGGCTATATCCGGTTCTGCCGCTGCGAAACCCTCCAAAAGAGCAGTCTTCTTCTTGTCCATCAGAATTTGCAGCAATCTCTCAGGCGTCGTTGGCAAGCCCTGTCCAATCGCGTCTGTTAAGGCGAGTCTCGGCACGTCAAAAGCCCTGCATCTCATAATCCTATTTATGCGCTCCCATTGGTTACTGTAATCTGATTACTCTCCGAGTGTTCTAGTCACCCTGTGACGTCATCATTAATTGAATATTTCGGAATTAAACAGTTTCTTTAGAAACAGCTTCTTGCCACAGTTTCTAGTGCGCGTTTTTCGCATAATTGCGAAACGTGTGAAGTGAATAGTGTTGGAAAATACTTATTTTGGCAAGTTTACCCCGACGATCCTGGCCGGTGAGTCATAGGTTAGTCTTTGGGCATAATAAGAGAATTTAGAATATCCTAAGGCATTTGTTTTTTTACTGCAGCCCCTTATGTGCTGTTTTTGATTATTTCAAACAGTTTTTTGATTTTTTTATTGTGATATTGGTCCCATAAATGGCAACACAAAAATCGGGCAAAGGACGTCAGGCCCGATGAGGTCATCGCCGGCCTTCAGACCAAGTTAAAGCAGTCCCGTAAAGATAACCACGGGCTAAACGAGACGATTTTTGAGTTGAAAGAGCTCATTAAACAATTAAAAGACCAGGTGGCTTCACTGAATGCCAAGATTGATAAGAGACAGAAAAAGTGGATAACGTGGAACAGACACATGAAGAAGACATGGTCTCCGTCGGATCGGACCCAGATGCACCTTTCAGCACATAGATTTGTAAGAGGCAAAGCCCCTCTTCGGACGAAGAACGATCTGAAGAGCAGGTGCCAAAGTAAAGACTACCGCAGAGGCTGGCCCGAGCGGTGCCAAACTGATTCAACGTGCGGAATCTAAACCTGTGAATAAACTGGAGGCAAAGAAAACCGAAAAGGTGTCTCCGGTAGTGCTGCGCTTCAAAAATGATTATATGAAGGTAATGTTCTTTATCGCAGTTTATAAAATTGCCACAGATAAGGCCATGAATCGTCCAGAAGGCGTTAAAATTTAACCAAGAGAAGGTAATGATTACCGCCAACTGATGGCATTCCTGGAATAGGAAAAGATCGCTTTTCACACCTTCTGCACGAAGAGTGAAAACCAGCTGCACGTCCTGATCCGCAACGTCGTAGAGACAGTAACGGAACAGCAAATCAGAGAAGAGCTGGTGGAGCTGGGTTTCCACCCAACTAAAATCCAAAGATGGAAGAGGAAGAAGGGCACACCACTGGCTATGGTGTATGTCATCCTTTCAAAAGAAGAAAAAGGAATTTTCAACACAAAATACCTGGTCCACCAAAGAATTAAGGTGGAGAACATCCAGTCTAACGGCGAAACCTCGCAGTGTTACAACTGCCAGATTTACGGGCACATGGCCAAAAAATGCCAAGCGCCTACCAGATGCATGAAATGCGCCGGCAATCACGCATCTAAAGAATGCAAAAAGCCGAAGGACACTCCTGCTAAATGCGTGAACGGTGGTGGACCACATCCAGCCAATGCCAAAGTATGCCCTAAAAAGCCAGCTAACAAGAAGCAGGGAAAAACAATCCCCGAAAAGAAGCCGCCGCCTAAGAATCCTCCTCCAACATTCGTTTGGGGGACCCAGAATAATAAGAAGTCGGACTTCCCCCCGTTTCCCATCCCCAAAGGTCAGGTAATGCCATCTGTCAAAGCTCCAAAGATTCAGCAGCCGAACTTCACGGCAATGATGGAGCAGATAATGCAGCAAATGGATGCAATGGTTCAAGAGCAGCTCAACGCTGCAATAGCCATGTTCCAGACCAACAATCAGTAATAAAAACTCGTTGAAGGTCTTAACATGGAACTCCAATACCCTGAAAGGGAAAAAGGTCGAATTAACCGCCTTTCTGGAGGAGCACAGTGTCAACGTAGCGCTGATACAGGAAACTTTTCTCAAGCCAAGCGAAAGGTTCAGCGTGAGGAACTTTTTCTGTTACAGCGAGGACAGACTCGAGGGCGCGGGGGGTGGTCTGAAGATTCTCGTCAAGAGAGGAATCAGACACAACCTCCTGCGTCCGACCGGTCTTACTTCCCCAAAAGTCATGTCGGTGCAGGTGCCTCTGGAAGGAAATCTCGTAAACCTATCTTCATGGTATCAGAGAATATGCCACAACTTCGATTCAGGTGAAGTTGGCAGGTTCCTGCATAACAACACTCCAGTTATCATTGGAGGAGATTTCAACTCGCATAACCAAGTGTGGGGTTCGAGATGGACAGACAGGAGAGGTGCTGACGTGTTCCCTATGGCGGATAGGTACGGGCTAAACCTCCTTGTCCCGGACGAACCCTCCCGCTTTCAAAATTTTCACAGTCAATGCACAATTAATGTATTGACTGTGAAATACTGTGATTTCACAATCAATGCACAGTCCAGGTTGTTCACGAGCTTACTTTAGACCATTTCCCGGTACTCCTAACCGTCGGTATCAAGGTGGATTCTCTACCACCTAGACAGGTGTGCATGATCTGTTGGAGCAAATTACAAGAGCATTTGCAAATCAGCGGCCCCAATCCACGAATCGGTAGCATTCAGCAGCTAGAAGATGCGGTCGATAAACTAACTAACGATATAATAGACGCCACTAACGTGGCGACTAAATCCTCTCCCGAATCATCTCTGACCACCCTGGACATTCCGTCCGAGGTAAAAGAGAAAATCCGCAACAAAAACAGGCTTTACAGACGTTACCATCTGACTGGCGACCCTGAGCTCGGGCGACGGACAAACGAAGCCAAAAGAGAGTCTCAACAGGCTCTCAAAGAGTTTAGAGACGACAGCGGGAATGGCTTCTTAGAGTCAATCGACACGGTCGATCGATCGCTTTGGCAAACGCCCTAATCCTTGGTGGGTAAGGTGAGGGCGCCGGTTCCCCCCTGAGGACGGATGCTGGTCATGCCGTCACCGGAGAGGAGAAGGCGGAGCTCTTTGCCACTACCTACAAGAAGCAGATGACCTCTCTTCGTCCCTCAGATGAACAGAGGAATAAAGTTGATAACTTCCGGCAAGAAATTCTTTCTTACTAGGGAACTCCTAATCCCGGCTACTTGATCGGCCAAATAGTCTCGCCAAAGATAATACATGGTATTATCCGAGATTTGAAAACAAGAAAAGTTCCTGGTCGTGACCACATTTCATCGATGCACCTGAAACGGCCACCGAACAAGCAAATAGCGCAGTTGGCCAACATCGTCAACGCCACTTTTAGATTCCAGCACATTCCATCGCAATAAAAATAGGCCCAAATAATAGTAATCCTTAAAATCGGAAAATCTCCCCAAGAGCACGGCAGCTACAGTCCGATCAGCCTGCTCAGAGCCCTCGGCAAGATCGTCGAGAGAGCAATTCTACACCCTCTCAACGAAGTTCTTGTCGAGAAGAATATTCTGCCGAACGAACAGTTTGGTTTCCGGAAATGCCACGCCGCTGTACATCAGTCGGCGCGGCTGGCTTCGGAGATCAGGCGGAGGTTCGACAGAAGACGCCACACGGGAGTAGTCTTTTTGAGTCTGGCACCTAGGACTCTTAGTCAAAATGCTCAGATGGGGCATTCCAACTGACCTAGTCAAGCTCTTGGCATCATTTCGGACTGGACGCACTTTCCAAGTGCTAGTCGATGGTGCTGTCTCATCAGTCCAGCATATCGAGGCGGGTGTCCCGCAAGGTTCCCCTCTCGCCTAAGTAATCTTCAATGTCTACATGGCGGACTTTCCAAAAATTCCGCACGTGGAAACTGCATTCTATGCTGATGACACGGCTTTCTATACGTCGGCTCACGGGCCATGGTTGATCACTTCCATGGCTCTAAAATCAGACGTCGAAAGCCATGAGATGGTTGACCGAGTGGAGATTAGCGCGACTAGCGATCACCAGAAGACAGCCAATAATCCGGCAATCCATTCGGATTCACGGCGTCCCTATCAAGTGGGCCAAGTCGGCGCACTACCTGGGCCTCAAGTACGACAAGGATCTGACGTGGGTGTCGCAAATCAAGAAGGTAGTCGGGAAAGCATACGGAATGCTCCGTCTGCTGTACCCCCTCCTCAATCGCAGAAGTAAGCTCTCGCTGAAGAACAAAATAACCTTGTATAAAACCATGGTCCGAGCAGTCCTCACCTACGGATATCAGGCCTGGTTCCCCTTCTTACCAACTTCATCGATCCAAAGACTCCAATCTTTCCAATCACGTGCGATTCGCACATTAGTCGATGCCCTATGGTTTGGTAGGAATGGGCAAATCCATCGGTAAACTGAAATACCAGAGCTTCAGACGTTCCTGTCCAGTTCTCTGGACAAATTCCTAGCGACGGCGTCCTTTTCGGACAATCCGCTAATTAGAGCTACGACAGCTTCATTGCCGGCCGTTACCCCAGACTGACCATTCACTTCGGTCATAACCCTGCCTAAAGGACGGCAAATACGGCAAATACGAACGGAAACAATCTCAGAGGATACAAGTCAGGGCCTCCGGGTCAACTTATCCCCCAGGAAGAATAAGTAAGTAATCCTATGAATCGGGCAATCCTCTGTACCATGCATCCCGCGTCGCCAACCTTGCTAATTCTCTTCATGTGCTTCTAGTCAAAAGTCGGTTTTCCAGTGTCTCCTTCCTCCCATTCAGCTTGCCATCTGGTAATGGTTCTGTTCCCCAGGGCATCTCTAATCGTTTTCTTGTTGAGCCGAGGCTCCCGCGGTATCAAAAATTCATATCTAACCAGCTGCCTACCATCCTGATATGCCCAAAGGTCCAGAGTCTCATAAATTAGTTCCTCATTCGGAGGAATCTCGTCCAAGGTCGAAGCGACGGCAGTGGAAGTGGTGACGTATGCCCCGATTATGGTGCGGGACACCATCTCTCTTACTGACTGTAGCTTGGCGTAATTTCTAGCATGTGTCAGTCAAAGGACAAACATTTCAGAGCCATACCTCAGAATTGGCAATACCGCCCCAAAGAAAATGGTTCGCAGAGAGTCCGCCGGGGTTTCATACACTCTACTTAAAGATCTTCTCAACATCTGAAAAAGCCTTTCCGCCTTTCCGCCTTTTCGCCTTTTCGCAGGAATATTTAATGTCAGCTGCAAATGTCAGCTTATCGTCAATTATGATGCCAAGATACTTGTACCTTGACGATCTGCTGATCTTATTCAAGCCAATTCTGACCATTGGATTTCTGGTCAGTTTCTTGCCAAAGGCCAAATATGTAGATCTTTCCGCAGATATCTCCAATTTGCCCAAGCTCGCCCATTCATATACGAGATTAATTGCTTCATTCATCTTCAGACTCCAGTGCATGGCGACTATTTCCCCCCACTACAATTGCTATTTCCAGTAAGCAGTCGCTGAAGATCCGACTGACGTAGTTAGAAATAGCGACGGCACCGTTCTCAGCACTATACCCGGGATTCCATCTGGACCCGGAACTTTTTTAATATCCAGATAAACTTCAACCTCCTCTCTGATACTGAGGGGGCTTCAGTTCTAGGACGCTCGTAATCGAGAGCAGTCATTCTTATCAATGCCAATTCAGGCGTATCCTCCACTAGGCTGTCGTTAGTGATGAACTCATTGATGATAGCCTCCGCCATCGGGTCGAAGTCCAAAGTACCATCGCCATTTAAATCAACTCTGATGTTGTTAATGATATTACTAGTGTTCTTAATTTTCCCAGACGCGATCTTATACGGAATGCTCCACGGGTCTTCTTTTATTGGCTGTTGACAAAAGTACTCCAAGAGTCCGACTTGGCCCTGGCTATTTCCCTTCTAAGCCTAGTAGCTGTTTCCAAGTAGATACTTTTGAGTCTTATTCTCTCAGGCGTATATGTGGTGTTCTGATACGTTCTTCTCTGCGCTGCCTCTGTGAGCGTTTGTATCTATGGCCCAAATAATTGGACCATTCCTAAATCTGTAACTAACCTCTGTCAACTGTTCCTGGAGACGTTAATCCCTAGCCGTGTTTTATTCATTAACATTTATTTTTGATACTTCTTCTTTACTTTCTTGTTTTCGTATATATTGTTTCTACGTTCATTTCATTTTCATTTGATTTTTTAAAAATTTTATTGTATAGTTTTGTAATAATAAGGCTAATGTAAACCTCGAATGTTGAAATTTAAAGAGCAACCTGGTATCTTCGCCTTCTACAGTGGTAGAAACATTTTTATTTTTATTTCATAAATATGTTATTATTATTAGGTATACTGTGATAACAACTATGATAAGAATAATATTCTCTTATATATACGATATACGCTCTCTAATATTAGATTATAATTTATATTTCGTCTATATTAGAAATATAGACGAAAATCCCTAGCCGGGGACCAGTAAGCACTACACAAAACGATCTTGCTGCTGCAGAGAGAGATTCTTGCCGTAGCCGCTATCTCATTTGTAAATTGAGAGATTTTTAGTCCAACAAACGTTGGGTTGACAATAACAATGCAAGCTATAAACTTCGTTGCCTGATCAGCTATAAGACCAAAACCTCCCAGTCCAGGGAGACTGCAAACGCCATTCTTTATATAAGGCTCCTGAATAAGGAAGATATCAATGTTCCTATCCACAGCATTTCTTAGACAGTCAAGCGTTGACGCCTGACTGTGATGGAAATTTTGCTGGCCAATGGCTACGCGATTTTTACAAATAATTACCAAAATCAATGCTGGTTACCAAGACCTCCATCCTTCTTTTGTAGACTGTGCATTTGACATTTCTAGGCCTGTGCTTGACATTGGTCATTTTAGCCAGTAAGCATAAATTGCATTTATGATCCTCAGTCTTGCCAGCACGGGGGCAATTTCTAGAATCGTGCTTACCCGCACAGTAGCTGCACGCCGCTCCGCGGTTCTCCTCCAAAATCTTGCTTTGTTTTCTGGATCTTTCATTTTGGTTTGCCAATAGTTCTTTGATCTTTTGTAACTCTGCTCTAATGTCACTGTCCTGCTTATTGTCAATGATGGCATTTACTTGATGGCTTATCTCGTCTAATTTGCCAACTATAAGCCTGGTAATCTTATTCAGCCTTTTCTTTTTGTTCTTAACTTTCGACGTTTCAAAACTCGATTCCGGCTTCCTGACGCATTGCACAATTAGTTCCACTCTTTCTAGGAATTTCGCTTTTTCTTCCTTCGGGCCTCTTGGAGACTTTCTTTGACCCGTTTGCCAGTTGGAAAGTCAGCCTCCTCCTCTGATCCTGGTCCGTTAGTTGGATCCCTCATCCTTTTCTGTTTAGAATTCTCAGCCTCCATCTTACTCATTCTTAGGCTTCGCAACGCCAGACCGGCCCAGCCGGAACTTTGGCAGAGCCCACCGGCCCGCCCGTGTGAAAAGTTCCCCAACCCTTTTCTAAACACCTCTTAGCCGTAGGTTGGTACTTATGACGCACAGCGGGTCACACTGTACGACTAATTGCCAACCTAAAATTTCCGCTAGGAGCCCATAACGAGGAGGGGGTCGCCTTTAACCAATTGCAATTTATAAAGAAAATCACTTTAACGTCTCCCAGCAATAATCGCACCTCGGATAAACCTCATCGATTACGATAATGCTACTGCGCAAAGCTTATTTACAGGGAACCTCAATAAGCTTATTTAAGGGCGTCTTAGGCCTATTCACGAGCAACGATACCACTTAAGGCCGCTTCCAGCTTGGCAAATATTTGTCCAAGTTTCTCAAAGATTTGTTGATACGAGTAGTGTGGTTTTAACAAACAATTTTAAGAACGTCGGCGGCAGCGAGAAGCCCGTCCTGAAGTCGAATAATAAATTTTACATCTTAGTGAAGAGGATTGTACCAGAGGTAATTGAAGTATTGCACGAAAATTTGAAGTTTCTCATTTGTCCATAGAAACCTAATAGAGAAATTACTCTACCCTTATTATGAACAAAGGGTACACTCACTCTTACCCATTGATTTGTCACATAGGCAAAAGTATTGTGAATGATTTATTAGCCAAAACTAAAGGAATCCAAATATCAACCGACGAAGCTTCTTTCGCCAGGAATTGGATGGTGGTCATGAACAGTTAATTTAATAATAGAAATAAACATGTGTTTCTTAATGTGACGTGAATCGTCTATCGTTATGGTATGAAAAATTACTGCTAATAATTTCAACTTTAATGTTAAACGGCAATAATGTGTAAGTTTTCTTTTTTGTAAGAAAATAAACCAAATTTATACTAAAATGTATGGAATAAATGTATGGAATGTATGGAATAAATGTATGGAATGTATGGAATAAATGTATGGAATAAAATTTTACATTTTATTTTCAAATAATACCTTAAGAGGTAATGTAACAAAAACTGAATTTTCAAATAAGCAAAACAAATTAAAGCTGACAAGAAATCGATCCTAATTTAAATGGTGACAGTGGAAACTTTCAGATGAATCTATTCACGTATGGGTTGTTAAACTTTTCATTTCTAAGCGTATTAAATAAATGTGATTATAAATGAATTTTGGTGATTATAAAAATATACTAAAAAGAGAAAAGATTTCTAGGATTCATTACTTTCAGGTGTTGATTAGTGACATCATTATTTTGCTTGGTGTTTAATGATGAGTTTAAATTAAACATAACCGGATAAATTTAATTTCTTTAAGTAGCTAAAATTTTATAAATATAATTTTGTTAAAAATGCAGTTTAGTTTTCGAGTAATAAATTATTCTCTATTCTATAAATAAGGTATTTTTGAATAACTGGAATTTGGCTAGTGGAATATATGAGGTTTTCACTAAGATATGTTACAATAAAAATAACCGATCTAAAAATGTTACAATGTTATAAATACTTTGCTAAAGATTTATCTAATATTTAAATAACTGCATGCATCACTCACCGATTTGTTTTCATTCGCCTATTCAGCTGCATTGTTTCAGGAGCAAGTGATACTTCTTGGGATTTATATCTCAAAGTCAAATCGCAAATTAATACGAAGTGAATGCACAATTATTCTCCCTCACTGATGTTCTCTCTTCACGAACTCACTCACAAACGATTTTATACTGGCAACACTATCACAAACACGAACGCGATCTTACCGAACCAAATATAGTGAGAATAACTAATTTGAAAACGTTTATAATTAATCACCGTGAATGTCATTTAATCAATGGATTTTGAAATTCCTATACTTTTGTTTGCATCAGTATGAAGTTCCTCGGACTCAATGACTTACTCAACTTATTGAGTAAGTTTTCTTCTGCTTTATCTTATCTTTTTCTGGAAATAAATTCGATATTAGCAGAAGAAATACAATACATTCATTATTTCAATGCAACTTTTTATTTTAATACAATGGCGTAATTGTTAAATTTAATTAAAAGAATATATTTTTTAGATACTAGTATTCTCTTTGTAATATTGTTGATTTTTTAGGAAATATAGTTTTTATAAATTATAGAACAGTTACATAATGACTAATTATGCTAATTAATAATTTATTTTATGAAAGTAGCAAAATACATAATTTACGTATTTTAACTTCTCGTAACAAAATAACAAGAATAGTGTATTACAGTATCAGGCTCGCTATATGCTCTTTATTTTATTGTTATCTCGATATAACTATTGTGAATAAAAAGTTCATTAATCACTTACTGCTTTTTTCTCCGACAGAGCTTCATCGTTTAACTGATAGCGCGGTGGATGAACATGTAGTGAAAAGAACTTCTAACTGAAACTTGCATAACCCTGTAGTAGTTCTTTACTCTACCATAACACACGTATACGACCTTATCGGTTGAAAGTTCTCAGGATAACTGAATATACATGTTTTTGAGTCGACAGCCATCCGTGGCCTTATTGGATTATTTTGGGAATTTTCAAAATAAAAACAATAATAATAGGACACAGAACCTTTCACTATAGTAGTAATAAAAGGTCTTGTTTCAGCAAGCGGTAGTAAAAGGCGATGTATGTTAAAGTATATGAAGAAAAAGACGGCGCTTGTTGGTCGAAATACCATTGCTACAGTAAAACGCGGTGGTAAAAATATTGTGGTCTGTGGGTATATGTTTTGGGCGGGGACTGGAAATTTAGTAATTACTGATGGAATCCTGGATACTCGAGAGTATGTGAACCTATTGAAAGAAAATTTGTTCGAAAGTGTCTTGAACCAACCAGGGGATATTAATCCTAGTGAGGACTTCGAAATTCGCTTTCAGGGATAAATTCAGTTTTTTTTTAATCTAGGAGAATTAATACCGAGACGGTTGCATAATAATGAAGTACAGTACATTTTTGAAATGTTTTTGTTTATTCAAATACTTTTTACCCAAATTTTTACATAAACAATTTTTTGTAAAAATTTCTACTCTATTATTAATATTTATTAATAATTAATGCGTTTCGCTAGCACAGTGTATATATATTTCGCATTGTCAGAAATAAATATTTTCTATTTTGAAAATATTCATTCGTTTATATCTGCTTATTTATCAGCTTGGAAGTCATTTATTAATGGCTTGTATTCCTCAAAATTACTTTTCATTTAATGACACTTTTAAAACAGTAAAGAGGGTAAATAATAAACAGTTCGATCATTAAGCCCCGTACTCGCTTAAATATTTAAGGACAACATTGAAATATAAACATTTCTTATATTGGTATAGAAACAGCGACGAAATTTTGACGTGCTTTCGACACCAATAAACAATTAAGCGTGTTTTTAGAACTTATAAATTCAATCCATAAAAATATCAAATTTGTAGTTGAGTTAGAAGAATTTAGTTTAAATTTCGTGGGCATAACCATTTTACGAATTTCAAACAGGCATACTTTCAAGATATATCGCAAACGGTCTCAAACAGATTTACCAATTATTGATTGATTTGCCCGTTACTTTGTGATAGTTCATTTTTTAAAAGAGGAATAAAACAATTTTTTACTTTGTTATCTATCAATTTTATTTTTAAACAAAATTTGTGTAACTATAGTTTCGTAAAACGATTTTACATTCTCAAACACTACATTAAAACTAAGGTTTTACAGCTGTTTGTATATTCTATGTACCTAATTTTATACTTTTATTGGGGTTAATTTTTTTCAATATTTTAAATAGTGGTGAATTTCAAAGATCCGTCCGATCGTTTAATAGCTGTCTAGACGGATCTTTATTATATTTATAAATTTCAATAGCTTCAAAAATGTTTAATTTTTTGCTTTTAGGCGCTGTATGTAAAATTTTCAAATTTGTAATCTCCGGAAATATATGTCCGGTATCTATGAAATGGTTCGCAAAATTAGAGTGTTGTTTCTTTAATATGTATGCAGATTTATGTTCTTTGTATCTGATCCGAAAATTTCTGGCGGTTTGTCCAACATAGCAGCTACTGCACTCGTTGCAACTTAACATATAAACTCCAGATTTTGTATTTACTGATGTTTTATCTTTGGCATTAAAAATTAATTTATTGCTTGACTGGGTGGTTTTAAACGCTATTTGCAGATTATGTTTCCTCAAAAAGCGAGCTATTTGTTCTGAAATTGGACCGAAAGATGAAATTTTACAGTACTTTGTATCATTTGTTTGTTTTACTTTTGGATATACTTGATGAATTAGTAATTGTTTCCGTTTTTTATTTATTAAGTAACTAATTTCTTTTTCTTTGAAACCGTTATTTTGTGCTATTAGTTTTATTTTTTGCAATTCTATTTTTCTATTATTTTTAGATAGTGGAATTGTGAAAGCTGGGTGGATCATAGACTTATATGCAGCATATTTATGTGTAATGGGGTGGATTGAATGTTTTATAATTGTTATATCTGAGTATGAGGGTTTTCTATAGATATTAAATTCTAGTTTATTATTTTGTTTGGATATTGAAAGGTCCAGAAAATTTATGGTTTCATTTTGTTCTTTTTCTAGTGTAAATTTTATTTTTAGATGGATACTATTTAAATGCTTTAATGCTGTCTTATTTGTCTGTCATTTGCAGTATAATAAACCAAAATGTCGTCTACATATCTAAACCAAAACAATATATTTTTTGCTTTATCCGTTTTTAAACAATTATGTTACAAGTTTGACATAAACAGTTCTGCTAATAAAGGACTTAGTGGGGAACCCATTGCTAGACCATCCTTTTGTTTGTAAAAAACGTTATTAAATTGAAGATTATTTTCATTAATGCACAAGTTAAAGAGTTCTAAAATATCTTGCTTAATAATTGGATTGATGTTATATTTATGAGTAAATTATCTATTAATAGTAGACAATCTTTGTTGGGAATATTCGGGAACATGTTGCTAACGTCAAAGGATGCTAGAAACCCGTTTTTTGGCATAGATAGTTTGTTAAGCTTTTTAGTAAGGTCCACAGAGTTTTTATTGACGGTTTTGGCGAGAAATTCGTTATGTTTTTGAAGATTTTATTTAAGTAAAAAGCTAGATTTCTTAAAGGGCTATTTGTGCATGATACTACCGGTAATGAGTCTGGTCAATGCCTTCATAGAGTGCACATCGTTTTGTGAAGAGCAATAAAGTGAGGTTAGATCTCAGTGAAAGTGTGGGTAGGTTGCGCAATCGTTTGCCAAACGTTAGCCAAACGTTTAGTGATTAGTGTTGTGTAACGTGAATTGTTCGTCATGGGCAAATCAAAAATAAAATCTGCTGAGGCAGATAAAGACCTGAGTAAGTTCAATAATAATATAAATTGAAAGGGTGAAAACTGAATTAGCAAAATATCAGCTTACTCAGAAGGATTTAACTTCAGAGATTAAGTCAAAGATATTAGAAAATCAGGAATTGAAAGCAGAAATAACCAAACTGCGTACCAGAAATAAAGAACTAGAGCTAGAAATAGCTTCTAAAACCAAAGACGAAAAGACTCCAAAACGACAAACCAACCGAAATGCGTCAAGTACCAATTTTCGAGGTCCCGCGAAGTAGGAGACGGTCAAGTCTCAACCAATGAAGGATACCAACAGATATCCTGACAATCGAAAAGACGTAAGAAAAAGAGAAGGCCGACGGCTTCCGGGACGAGCCCAATTGTTTCTCCTCCATCCACTTCGTCTACCAACTCTGAAGGACCGAACAACATGGAGGTAATACCACCAATTGTAGTCACGGCCAAGCCCAAACCGATTATCTTGCGAGATAAATCGGTATTCCTGGAAGTCATGAACATCCTGAAGAAAACCAAAATTGCTTACGGACCAGTAAAAACGAGGCCCGACGGAGTCTTTTTGACACGCAAAACGGTTTCCGATCGAAAAACCATCATCCAAATTTTCAATGAAAAAGAGTATTCATACTCCACCCCGTAATCCCCGGCTAGGAAACTACACGTCTTTATCACGGGGGGTGTTAGAAACCTTGCCAAATGAAGGAGTCCGAGCAGAGCTTCTGCTACAGGAATTCCACCCGATAACCGTCACGAGATGGTTTAATAAAGACAAGAAACCCATTGCGATTGTTCACGTAGCGGTACCTTGCAATGAGAAATCCATCCTGAATATGAAGTACCTCAACTACCAGTGCGTAAGAGATGAGGAACAGAAAAACAATATTAAATCAGCCACGAAGAAGTATCCTCCGCAGCACCAAAAATCGAATCAAGTGAAGAATACCAGCCCCGAAAAAACACCTGATTAAACGATCGGGAACCAGAATTGCGCTTTTCAAGTGGAAAATCCAGACAGTCATGAACATGATTCTGACACAAACAAATCCTAATTTTCAATGTTCAACAACAACAACATCAATAAAATCTCAACATCAAGTCGACCGAAGAATGTAAGACCATGCTCGTCAAACCATTCCACTCCGGACACCAACAAGTACGTGAAATTTCTCGTATCTTATCGGCGGTTTTGGGTCTCGCGACCTGAATCGGTAGCAGCAAAGAAAAATTTTCTTTCACTCCCAATAAATCAAAAAATGCAATACATTACCGATATGGTCGGAAACAGAAATAAGTCACACCGCAAAATGCGGAACCTTCTGCGATAGAAGCCTGCTAACCCCGAGTCAGTTAGCTAACACACACCGGAAAGGCCGGAAATTCAATAGAAACTGGTAAGAGCCGAAAGGGTTAACCAAAAAACCTGACGTCAAGAAATAGATTAGAATAGAATAGAATAGGAAACATAATTTGCAAATAGCGTTTAAAACCACCCAGTCAAACAGTAAATTAATTTTTAATGCCAAAGATAAAACATCAGCAAATACAAAATCTGGAGTTTATATGTTAAGTTGTAACGAGTGCAGTAGCTGCTATGTTGGACAAACCGGCAGAAATTTTCAGACCAGATACAAAGAACATAAATCTGCATACATATTAAAGAAACAACATTCTAATTTTGCGAACCATTTCATAGATACCGGACATATATTTCCTGAGATTACAAATTTGAAAATTTTACATACAGCGCCCAAAAGCAAAAAATTAAACAATTTAGAAGCTATTGAAATTTATAAATATAATAAAGATCCTTATTATATTAGAATTATCCATTAAAAACAATATAAAAATTGCCTTTAACACAAATAATAGTTTAGGAGTTATGTAATTCTATAAAAATATAGTGTGGATTATGTTCGAAAACGTATATAGGACAAAAAGACAGATCTTTCAAGAAAATAATAAAATAAACATTAAACCAGAAACATCATTCTAACACCCTTCTGAATGACCAAACGAACCTGAACTAAACACCAAATCACTTTTTAAAAATTGTCGACGTGTGTTTCGCTAACTATGCTAGGATCATAAGGAAATGATTTAATCCAGATTATCTCTATCAGATTAACTATCAGGACATTATTTAATCTAGATTAAACCATCTTCTGGTGATACTAACATGGTTAGCGAAACGCGCGTCGAGATATTTAAAATAGTGATTTGGTGTTTAGTCAGTGGCGGATTTACCACCAGGTTGAGTAGGCTGGAGCCTATGGCAGCAAATTTGGGGCCAAAATTTGTTTTTGTCTTACAGAAATTAAACAAAATCATATTTATATACCTAAATATAATTAGTTACCACCACAATAGTTTCACCACTTAGATACATTTTTTTTTACAATATGCGTAGCCGCGTTTGGTTGTGGCGCAGGAACGAGTGACATGACCGTTCGCTAAGTGTGTCTGGCCGTATTAACTGCACCAGCGCGGCGTGACCACCGCAGGAGTCGAAACGGGGGTCGTGCTGTTGTAGGCATATGCCGCGTGGTGGCATTGATTTTTAGACTGATAGGTATAGAACGGCAATACAAACGGAGAAGTCCCGTCCCGTATTTACTTCAAAAGCAAAAGAAAAGCCCCCTCGATTGAT
This sequence comes from Cosmopolites sordidus, assembly GCA_031761425.1. NCBI lineage: Eukaryota > Metazoa > Arthropoda > Insecta > Coleoptera > Curculionidae > Cosmopolites > Cosmopolites sordidus. Next base: position 130,539 of record JARFXV010002150.1, on the reverse strand, counting down.
TGCGTCCTGCCGTATTAATATTTCTCTGGAACTTTTTTCTGATTGTGTGCTGTAATTTTTTAGTGTTTCGTGAATTGTATGAATAATTTCATAACATAACATTACCGGTGCGTACAAACTTATAGTAGGTAAGTATTAAATAATCATAATATATTATATTATATATACTAAAATAAATCATCCGCAATGAATCAGTAAAACGTAATTTAAATTGATAAATAGCTGTTTCGGAAGATATGCAAAGAAATTTCGTTTTTTTTTTGTTATATTATACTTAAATTAATTTCTTGTACTTATGTTACGTAAATAAATTATTCAATGTCTGAAGTCTGAACAAACGATAATGCTAAAATGAGAAATAAAACTCCCAATGTAATATATTTATTTCAGTTCTTGGATAAAAAAGTGTAAGAATGTGTGATGGGAGAAAGTGGCATACGAATTAGAAAAAAGGGAGGAGGCCTACAAGTCGAATGAAAAGTTTTCATTTCTGACCAAAATGCACCCTAATGATTTAAAGACTGACTTAGTTCAAGAATGCACACATTTTAAATGCCACCTATCTTCAGAAAGAATTTTGGTAAAACCAGATTCTAGATCATTGAAAAGTCTATCTTCGTTCCTGTGAAAACAGAATTTACAAAACGTTTATCCAAACTTGGATATAGCAGTTCGCATGGCTCTATGTACACCAGCGACAAATTGTTCGGGTGAGAGAAGCTTTTCTTGCTTAAAACGGCTGAAAAATTATCTAAGATCTACCTTGAGCCAAGAAAAGCTTAACGTCTTAGTTCTTTTGTGTATATAGTCAGAACTAATGAACAAGATTTCATACGACGATATAATCTTCTGTTACCAACTGTTCATACACTTTCTCACCGCGTCCTTGCTGCAATTTGGAAGAAACTGACTCGCTTTGATCTATGTAGGTGTTGCAGTGCTTAGATATTGGAGATATATATATATATATATATATATATATATATATATATATATATATATTCGATGAACGATGATGTGGATTCAATGATGTGAATTTGATGAACTCCAGTTACAATTTGCCTATAATTATTAATTCCTTTTATTTTATTACAAATCATTTTCATTTGAGTATACATACAAATTCTATATTGGCACTAAAAGATTCATCTGTTGTACCTCCAACTGCCTTATATTTTCTTCTACAAAAGCTTCAGTGATGAGACTTGCAGTGTCTTTTGCAACTGGAAAATCTGTATTTACTATAAAAAATATACACAAGACAATATAATTGAATGAATAAAAATATAAAATAAACCATACCAACATCAGAATAATACAATGCCGTTGCCCCAACACCAATCAAAGCCAGCACATCAAATACCTAGATAGGTTGGTGGTCAAGACGGAAAGAAAAGCCAGGAACGACAGACCGGTACAGTGTTACCGGTGCCAGCAATAGTAATCGTACAGAGTAATCGTACAGAGTACCAGAGTACCAGCGCATCGTACAGAGTAACTGCGGTTACCCTGTACGATGCGTGAGCTGTGGAGAGGAGCACAGGAGCTCCGACTGTACGCGCTCAAAAGAAGACGAAGCGACCTGTGTAAATTGCGGAGGGAAACACCCCGCATCTTACATGGGATGCAAGAATGCCCCCACCAAGAGTGGGAAGAGACAGAATAGGCAAGAGCCTACTACGCAAACGCGAAAGGACGCAAGCAAGAAACCGGATCTAGAGGAAATAATCCGACAAGCGGTCGAGCAGTCAGTCCGCGCCATACGTACATTTTACTGCAGCATAAAATGCCAAGTAGATGAAGTAAACCTCACACGCTGATGATTGGATCCTGGAATGTCAACGGGATCAGAGGCAAGAAGATAGAAGTAGAACAACTTCTAGCCGATTATGAGTCAGATATTCTTGCGCTGCAAGAAACAAGATGTCCGTCCGGGTACAGGATTAATTTCTTGAACTACCGGACATTCAGATTCGACAGACCGAATCCAGTTGGTGGTGGCGTAGCCATCCTGATTAAACGAAGTCTGGAATCTGAGCCATTGAGAGATAACGATGGCGAAATCGAAGCTATAGGAGTCAAGGTAGAGATGGCACATGTACCCATTGAGGTGCAGTCCGTCTACCATCCTGGCAGGCCAGATCAGCTGCTAAGAGAAGATATTGAGGAACTCCTACAGGGAGATGTAGGAAAAGTACTCATTGAGGATTTCAACTGCAAGTCACCGGGTTGGCATAGCAGGTTGTATAACCCCAACGGAAGAAGACTGGAGAGATTCGTGGAGGCTTTGGGAGCAATCGTGATTGCTCCCCAAGAGCCCACGTATCAACCAACAGGCAGCTTACCAGACGTACTGGACATCGCGGTCATCAAGGATATCCCAGTGGATATCGACATTGAGACCGTGTACGACGGGACTTCCGACCACAACCCAATTTTTCTAAAATTGGGTTCTGGTGATGGACAAAGGGAGTTTACGGTGAGGAGGTGGGTGAACTGGGACTTGTTCCCGGAGAAACTCCACTCCAAAATCCAAATCCCGAAGATCGGTACAACGGAAGAGTTGGGAAACGAAGTGGAGAGATTGGAAAAGGCCATTGTCGATGCAGTAGAAGAATGCACGACGAGGACGGAAGAAAGGCAAACCCAGCACCCCTACGGACCTGTTCCTCAGTTTATTCGGAGGATGATTAGAAGGCGTAGGGCGCTGAAGAGAAGATATCGTGCCAATAGGACGGCGGATCTGGCCAGGGAGTTGACCAGATCTACAAGTGTCCTGAGACAGGCACTGAAGAACCTCGCAGAAAAGAGGTGGACTGACCGCTTGACCGAGTTGGATAACGCGGACGGCACACTATGGGGAGTCTACAGGGCTCTCAAGAGAGATCCAGATGTAATGATGATCCATGGAAGGAACGGACTTGTCTACATTGATGAAAAAAAGACCGAAGCCATGGCGGACGCGCTCGAAAGAGAGTGTGTCATCAACTCTCACGACGACGATGACGAAAACCTCGAGAGGTTAGTCAAAAGGACGGTAAGGAACTTCCGCGAGAGGATTGGGCCCAGGCCGCCTCCGGAGTTTGCAACTCCGAAGGAGGTCAAGGGTATAATCCAGAAGATTCGGCTCAAGAAAGCTCCAGGGTGCGATGGTGTTACCAATCGCATGCTGAAAAAGCTGCCGAGAAAAGGAATTGCCGCCATCACCGCCATTGCAAACGCAATCATTAGACTGCGGTATTTCCCGGATAGATGGAAATACGCAATGGTGAGAATGATATCGAAGCCAGGGAAAGACAAAAAATTTCCCCAAAACTACAGGCCGATAAGCTTATTGCCGTCAATAAGTAAGGTCGTAGAAAGAGTGGTTCTAAAGAGATTAGAGAAGGTGCTCGAAGAAAACAGCATCCTTCCGCCCGAACAGTTCGGGTTTAGAAAAAACCACTCGGCCGAAGATCAACTGTTATGTGTCACAGAATACATAACAGAGACGCTGGACAGGAGACACGGAACGGCCATCGTCCTACTCGATGTCGAAAGGGCTTTCGATAGGGTATGGCACGATGGCCTGATCCACAAGATGATTGACATGGGATTCCCGGAGTGGATTGTTGAGCTGATTTGACTCATACCTAAGAGAACGAAGTTTCTCTGTGAAAATGGGTAAAGTCAATTCGGCCGGAAGATGGATGGAGGCAGGAGTGCCGCAGGGAGCGGTACTAGCGCCCCATCTCTACAACATATACACTAGTGATATTCCGAGGAGGAATAACACTAGAGTAGCCCTGTATGCCGATGATACGGTCATCATGGCCAGGCATAAGAGACCGGACCAGGCCGTCAGATACGTCCAGGATCACCTGGACGATCTGATGGAATGGTTGATAGCCTGGAAGATCAAGGCCAATATCGCCAAGACACAGGCTATCTACGTCACGCAGAGAAGGAGCAGACCCGGTCACCAGCTGGAAATCGAAGACGAAAGAATGACATGGAAAGATACTGTAAAGTATCTAGGTGTTACCTTCGACAAGAGGATGTCATGGAGGCAACATGCAAAGAACGCACGGTGTAAAGCCGTGGCTGTTGCGAAGATAGCTTACCCGCTAATTTGCAGAACCAGCAAATTAGACGTGAAGCTGAAGATCCTAATGTTTTGATCATTAGTGAGAAGCGTCATGATGTACGGATCGATCGCGTGGGGCTACGCGGCAATATCCTACATCAAGAAACTGGAAAGCTATGAGAATAAGCTAGTGAGACTAGCTCTCGATGCCCCCTGGTACATCTCCAATGTGCAGATACACAGAGAGATGATGTGGACTCCCTTTAGGCAGTGCATGCAAGAAAAGGCAGAGAAAGCCTTCCTGAAGATGCGTGACCACCCAAATCAAGAACTGCGAAGGTTAACGGACTATCGTCCGGAAGACTTCGCAGCTTTGGGTGGCAGACGGCACAGAAGACCGAAACTCCAACTTTTGGAGGACTAGGCTGACTGTTGCCCAACGAGGGATCAACATCGAGGGATGGGACACCACGTCCCGGTTTGGGAAAAAAAAGAAAATTGGTGAAATGTGAAGTGAAAGTTTTCTTTTCTCTTACAGGTAAAAGGTAAGACAGATAATTTACGCCGAAACACCTTCAGTGTCATCGGCAAATAAAATAATATCTTAAGACTACACCCCCCTCTGGTACATGTCCCCCAGAGGGGAGTGGTGCGAAGCGCTTGGCCCACCCCGTCCGGCGGCCAAGCAGCGGAAACACCAATGGAAGAGAAGATAATGGTTTTGTGAGTAGCGTTACGACTACGGAAACCTTATCCCATCTAACCATCAGTGAAGTTTCGGGATTATTTTAGAAAATAATCTCGGGTGGATGGAGGGCGCGGTCTACGACGAGGGGATACTGCTCCGAATTTGCCCCGCAAGGGACAAATTCAGTGAAAGTTTATTCTTGAATTAGTGTTCTTGAACTTTTTCTTGGCTGGCGTGTGCGAACCCGTTGATTTGATATTGAAAGAGTGATGCTTTCTCTGTTCTTATTCCGTGGATGATGTTCTGACGTATTCTCATTATTTTTGATGTTATTCCGGTCTTTGAATGATGTTATAATACACTGTTAATGTTGTTACAGTTGTTTAGTAGCTAGGGATGGAAGGATTTGGTAGTGCTGCCAATCCCAGTGCGTCGATGCTTCTCCAGTTTCGGGGCTAAGGGGCGGGGCTCTTGGTTAGGTTTGAAACGCCGTTTACCACGCGGCGTTTTGGGGGTGCCCGCTCCCTAGGCCAGATCAGACCTTCGCTGCTGAAACTGCCAACAGCCACTGTTGTCTGCCCCCATGATGACCGGACCTTTATTCGTTCGATCACCTCGGAGTTTACCACCGATGCTTGCAGGTATTTCACTGCTTATTCCTGCTTAGTGAGTTCGAAATCGGATGGACTTAATGGTGCTGCCAACATCGGCGCGTCGATTCTTCTCCAACGTCGGGGTTAAGACTAATTCTCTGAGTTCGGGTTTAAAGTGCTATCCGCCCAAGATGGCAACTTCAGGGTGTCCGCGCCCTTGGCCAGGTCAGATCTTCGCTGCCGAAACTACCAACAGCCACTGTTGTCTGCTCCCATGATGACCCCAGACAAAAACACGTCCGGTCACCTTGCAGTTCCGCTCCGAACTGTATTATTTCTGTTCCACATATTCCTTCTTTATTAATGTTTTTAAGGAATCCCATTTGCTAAACAACATTTTGGCAGTTCTTGCTGTACCACAAACTGCACTGAATCTTCCTTCAATCAGTCAGTTTATATCTTTAGTATCATTGGAAATGGTGTCTGTTTTCTTGCACTTTGGAATAGAATAATGAGAGGATCACCGGCACTGTTACTATGTAAGACAACTTTATACGTACCGACCATTTCTTTACTTGCCTCAACCAAATCCACTAACAGAACAATTTCGTCAATCGTGAAATAATTACACCGCTTTTTCTCGATTTTAATAAGATGAAACAATATTTTTATAAATCGAATAAAACAATTTTATACTTTGTTATCTATCACTTTTATTTTTAAATTGTGTGAGTATAGTTTCGTAAAACGATGTTACATTCTCAAGCACGACTTTAAAACTAAGGTATTACAGCTGTTTATCCTATGTACCTAATTTTACACTTTTATTGGGGTTAATTTCTTTACAATATTTTAAATAGTAGGGAATTCCAGAGGTCTGTCTGATCATTTAATAGCTGTCTTGACGGGTCTTTATTATATTTATAAATTTCAATTGCTTCTAAATTGTTTAATTTTTGGCTTTTTGGCGCTGTACTGTACACTGTACTGTAAATCGTTTTTCTAGTCACACAAATTTAAAAATAAAAGTGATAGATAAGAAAGTATAAAATTGTTTTATTCGATTTAAAAAATGAAATATCACAAAGTAACAGACAAATCAATCAATTAGGCCTATAAAATGCTATAATCTCCCACGCCTTCAACTGCCAACGATGGCGCAATCCCACCTACTATTTTAACATATTAGAACTACTACGGTGTTATTTTAGGTATAACTAAAGGTGTGGTACACAACAGGCCAACACCAGATATACTGAGAATAATACCTGGTATAACTTATTCCGAGTATAAGAGGCGGTGTACACGATGCGAGAAACCTCGTGCGTGAAGAGCATTCGTGACCCGCACCTCGAAAGTAACATGCGTGACGTGTGTACACGGTTCAAGATATCTGCTGCCTTTATTTGTAAAGATGGCTTGGTTAGAACAAGGTGTGTGTGTTATTAGTGCAATGTTGGCAGTAATAATAGCAAAAAAACTGTTAAAAAAAACCAACAAATAGAAGAGTGTGGGTACGAAGCTGGATAAACAGGTGAAAGAAATTTGGTGCTTCCAATCAACTATGTAGAGAATTAAGAAATTAAGAATTCTTGATTCTTCATTGAAAAATTTTTTTCGGCTTAATCCAGAACAATTTGATGTTTTGTTGCAAAAAGTGCAACCTTTCATTCAAAAACAGTGGACAAATATGAGTGAGCCATTATCAGCTAAACTGAAACTAGAAATAACATTAAGATTTTTATGCACGGGTGACTCCTTTTCCAGCCTCCAGTACTTATTTCGAGTGCCAAAAACTATAATATCTCGCTTTTTACCAGAAGTTTGCAATGCCATCAAAACAGCACTCGCAGAGTATATAGAGGTAAGGATTTTTACTGATTAGTGGTTAGGAGTTTAGGGAATAGTAAATAATCTAGACTTTAGAAACTATCGTTATTTTATGATAATACTACTTCAGTCCTAACTAAACATCAAAAAGCGAAAATAACTAATATCCTATTAGAATATACGCTATAGAGAAATTAGTAACTAAAAAAATAAACTACAAATCAAAATAAGAGAGAATAGAGTCATCTGTATTTTCATGCGAAAGGCCAGTGGTTGGATCTTGTAGGTCAGTAGTAGGATCGCGATTGATGTGGCTAGAATAGTAGTCGTTCCGAGAATCTTGTGAAACCTGTGTGTTACCTTTATGAATGCGAATACGTTCTTGTGTCATTAATTTTTGAATTTTCAGTTGCAACTCTAGAGGGTGTTCAAAGTTCATATTGTTTAGCTGAGCTGCAACACTTTCTCCAAATATGTCAAATTATGTTTTTTTTTCAATGCTGCACCGGCGTGGCCTGATATCGTTTCCAGTTTTTCAATTGCGGATTGTAGAAATACTGAGTCACTATCTGGCCGTTTTTTATTGGTCATCTTCTTTTTAGTGTTCCTCGGGGTCGAAGTATATACGGAGCTATTGACTGGACGTTTCATTGCGCTGGCTTTACCGGTTGATGGTTCATTAATACTTTCAGATTCACTTACAGATGTGGGAGTCGACTCATCACCTACTGTCACTTCTGAATATGTTACCATGTCTGTCTCCGTATTAACTGTTATTTCTCTTTGCGTAGCCTGTAAAAAGAAGAGTATGTTAAAATATGATTACTTGTTACAGGTTCCTTCATTATTGGAAGATTGGGGGCAAATTCAAAGTGGATTCGCAGAACGCTGGAACTTTCCAAACGTCATTGGGGCATTGGACGGAAAACATGTCAATATTAAATGTCCCAAAAAAAGCGGGTCAGATTATTACAATTATAAAGGCAAAAATAGTATAGGATTAATGGCGTTGATGGATGATAACTATAGCTTTACTTACATTGATGTAGGATCAAAGGGACGCTTCTCAGATGGAGGAATATTTAGAAACTCGAGTCTCTACGAAGCGTTATTAAACAAAACACTAAACATACCGGAAAACAGTATAATAGTAGCTGATGATGCGTTTCCTCTTACCACTCAAATAATGAAGCCGTACAAAAAACGAAATTTAAGCATTCCAGAAACAATATTTAACTATCGACTTTCGAGAGCAAGACGCATTGTTGAAAACGCATTTGGAATTTTAACAGCTCGCTTTCGAGTGTTTAAAAAAGATATTAGTTTAAGCCTAGAATCCCGCAAAGTGAATAAAGTCATAATAGCTGCATGCTCGTTGCATAATTGGCTGCGAAAAACCAATGCTCGAAATTACTGGCCTAACGGGATAGCAGATAACGAGAACCTACATTCGGGTACAATTGTTGAAGGTAAATGGAGAGAAATTACACAGGGCTTAAGAAGTCTGAATGCTGAGAGGAGTTCCAATAACCCTACACGAAATGCCTCAAGTTTACGGGATAAATACTGCCAATATTTCAATGGGGAAGGTGCGGTACCATGGCAGAACAAAATGATTTAATTGTAATAGTTTGCCATAGAAATACTTACCTCCAAATTAAATTCTGTTTTCTGTATCACAACTGCTCTTAAGAAACTATCCAAAATATGGAACCACGACAATGTTAGCTTATACACATAATCGGTCCCCATACCGCTTTTCATGGAATTCTTTATTTTTTTTCAGCTCTTGACAATAATGTGAGCGTACATTTTTTATTTTATTTTTTCATTAATTCACTGTGAAATTCTGAATTTTCATCTCACTCTGCACTCTGTCTTTTGTCGCGATTTTTGTATTCCGGAGAGTTTGTTTTCCACAAACAAGAATGCGTTTCATACAAATGAATAAAATTAAACATATGTTGTTTACTCCACTTTTCCATCCCGCATGAATCTCGAACGCCAACTAATAAACATGCATAAACAGATTCGAGCACGTTCGCGGTGGCATTCGAGCTCGCACGTGGTTAGTGTACACGGTTCGAGCTCGAATACACAAAGCATAACTGTTCGCCGTTTATACTTGGTTTATATTTGCATTGTAGAACCGGCCCTTAGGCGTATTTATGTGGAACGATACCGCACCTTCCCCATTGAAATATTGGCAGTATTTATCCCGTAAACTTTAGGCATTTCGTGTAGGGTTATTGGAACTCCTCTCAGCATTCAGACTTCTTAAGCCCTGTGTAATTTCTCTCCATTTACCTTCAACAATTGTACCCGAATGTAGGTTCTCGTTATCTGCTATCCCGTTAGGCCAGTAACTTCGAGCATTGGTTTTTCGCAGTCAATTATGCAACGAACATGCAGCTATTATGACTTTATTCACTTTGCGGGATTCTAGGCTTAAACTAATATCTTTTTTAAACAGTCGAAAGCGAGCTGTTAAAATTCCAAATGCGTTTTCAACAATGCGTCTTGCTCTCGAAAGTCGATAGTTAAATATTGTTTCTGGAATGCTCAAATTTCGTTTTTTGTACGGCTTCATTATTTGAGTGGTAAGAGGAAACGCATCATCAGCTACTATTATACTGTTTTCTGGTATGTTTAGTTTTTTGTTTAATAACGCTTCGTAGAGACTCGAGTTTCTAAATATTCCTCCATCTGAGAAGCGTCCCTTTGATCCTACATCAATGTAAGTAAAGCAATAGTTATCATCCACCAATGCCATTAATACTATACTATTTTTGCCTTTATAATTGTAGTAATCTGACCCGCTTTTTTTGGGACATTTAATATTGACATGTTTTCCGTCCAATGCCCCAATGACGTTTGGAAAGTTCCAGCGTTCTGCGAATCCACTTTGAATTTGCCCCCAATCTTCCAATAATGAAGGAACCTGTAACAAGTAATCATATTTTAACATACTCTTCTTTTTACAGGCTACGCAAAGAGAAATAACAGTTAATACGGAGACAGACATGGTAACATATTCAGAAGTGACAGTAGGTGATGAGTCGACTCCCACACCTGTAAGTGAATCTGAAAGTATTAATGAACCATCAACCGGTAAAGCCAGCGCAATGAAACGTCCAGTCAATAGCTCCGTATATACATCGACCCCGAGGAACACTAAAAAGAAGATGACCAATAAAAACGGCCAGATACTGACTCAGTATTTCTACAATCCGCAATTGAAAAACTGGAAACGATATCAGGCAACGCCAGTCTGCGTTCAGTGCTTGAGGTGAACGGTTGTGTTTCTCTCGAGTGTCCTTTGCAGGTTAGGTTTTCCTGGTGGTGACAAGCAGCGAGCGTGGTGTTTTTCAACGCCCCCACTGTGACAGAAGCTGAAGATTTTCGGCGTGTTTGACTCCTCCCATTTGTGGGCGGAGTAAAACCGCAATTCCGCAGTCGGTTGTAAGGTCGACTGTGGACGTGATCGGAAAAAAGCGCGATTTCTGTAAAATAGCGGTATAGCTGACTGTTTTTGCAGCCTAGCGATTTCGAAAATTTGAAAAATTTTCCGATCGTAAAAATTTGAAATAGTAGGCACGAGAAATTAGTTGGCAGTTTCGGAACTGCCGGCCGTTATTCCGTGCCAACAGGTGACGACGCGATAGACATCACTGCAATTGCAGGTGATGTTTATTAAGAAAATTAGTGGAAGTGACGGTGCTAGTGACAGCGGAAAAATGTCGAAAAAGGAGAAGCACGAAAAAAGGCAGAAGGTTCAGTGGATGGAGAACCAAATTGCCGAGCGCGATGCCCTTTTGGATAAGCAAAAGGAGCAAATTGAAGACCTCCAGGCCAAGATAAAGAGCCTGGAGAAAATGGTAAATGCCCTGACGGCAAAATCAAACGGCACAGTACCAAAGATGACTGTAGCCGAAGTAGTGGCCGGACCGTCCGGCGCCTTGAAATCGGCGAAGAACAAGAAGAGACCGGCAGTCTCCACCGACGACACGGAGTCGGATAATGAATATCCAACTCCACAAGAAGCGGCAAAGAAGGCAAATAAGCCAAAGGCAATTGCCAAGAAACCAAAAAGGGTGGAGGCCGACAGGCCCACTCATGGTATCGAGAAAGCTGGAGAAAAAACTCCCGCAAAGGGAGTACCACCAGTGACCGTGGCGTGCCCGGACTGGTCCGCTTTCTCTAAACTGCTTAATGAAAAGAAGATAGGTTACACCAAAGCAAAGATGACGAAGGAGGGAATCCAAATTTTCCCCCAATCAGCCGGTGACCATAGAGCGCTGGCAAAGGTGTGTGAGCAAAAGAAGCACAGCTTCTTCACGTACACACTCCGCGAAGATAAGAAATTTCAGGCAGTCTTGAAAGGAGTGCCTGAAACAACAACAATTGAAGACATAAAGGAGGCGCTAGTGGAGCAGGGCTTCGCTGACGCTGAAGTGGCGAGGTTACGCTCGCGAAGGAAGGAAACGAAGGGCCGTGCACTCCCCATGGTCCTCGTGAAGACCATTAATGAAAAGATTTTCGACCTTCGGTATTTGGACAGATTGTCCGTGAAGGTCGAAAGAAAGGAAAAAGCTGACAGGCCGGTGCAGTGCTACCGCTGTCAGCGCTACGGACATGTACAGGGCAACTGTGGATACCCTGTACGATGCGTAAAATGTGGAGAGGACCACCGCACCTCAGAGTGCACGCGCCCTCGTGAAGAAAAAGCCACGTGCGCGCATTGTGGAGAGGCGCATGCTGCATCCTACTTGGGATGCAAGTATGCACCCACCAAAAAAGGAAAGAAGACTAATAGGCAAGAGCCTGTAAAAACTACAGGCAAACGAAATGACGTGCTGTCCGATGAGGACATGCAAAAGATCATTACACAAGCGGTAGAGATGAGTGTCCGCGCCATCCTTGAAGCCAGAAATGCCAGGTAGAAGAAACAGACCAGCGAACCTGACGATTGGATCCTGGAATGTAAACGGGATCCGGAATAAGAAGATAGAAGTTGAACAACTTCTGGCAGACTACGATCCGGATATTCTTGCTTTGCAAGAAACTAAATGTCCGGAAGAGTTCAGGATAAATTTCCCGAACTACCGGACGTACAGATTCGACAGACGGAATCCTGTCGGGGGTGGCGTTGCCATTCTCGTCAGGCGAAGTCTGGAATCTGAACCACTTCGTGATAACGAAGGTGAGATAGAAGCCATCGGGGTCAAGGTAGAGATGGCACGTGCACCCATAGAGGTGCAGTCCGTCTACCACCCCGGTAGGCGGGATCAGCTGCTACAAGAAGATATCCAAGAACTCCTACAGGGAAATGTAGGGAAAGTTCTTGTAGGGGATTTCAACTGCAAGTCACCGAGTTGGCATAGCAGGTTGTATAATCCCAACGGAAGAAGATTGGAAAGATACGTGGAGGCTATGGGAGCAATCGTGATTGCTCCCGAAGAGCCCACATATCAGCCGACTGAAGGACTGCCGGACGTCTTGGACATCGCAGTCATCAAGGACATCCCATTGGATATGGAGATAGAGACTGCTTACGACGGGACCTCCGACCACAACCCGATTTTCTTAAAGTTGGGTTCTGGTGACGGGCATAGGGATCATGTGGTGAGGAAGTGGGTCAACTGGGACATGTTCCCAGAAAAGATCTACTCCAAAATCCAAATCCCGAAGATCGACACAACGGAAGAGTTGGAGCATGAAGTCGAGATACTAGAAAAGGCCATAGTCGATGCAGTAGAAGACTGCACGACTAGAAGAGTAGAAAGGCCATCGAAGCACCCCTACGGACCTATTCCTCAAACCATACGGAGGATGATAAGAAGGCGTAGGGCCATCAAGCGACGATACAGAGCAAATAGGACGGCCGACCTGGCCAGGGAGTTGACCAGATCGACGAACGTCCTGAGAAAAGCTCTGAAGGATCTGAGTGAGAAGAGGTGGAACGATCGCCTCACGGAACTCGGCAATGATGATGGCACACTATGGGGAGTCTACAGGGCACTCAAGAAAAGACCAGAGCCGAAGATGCTGCACGGAGCCAACGGGCTTGCTTATAGCAATGCCGAAAAGGCTGACGCCATGGCTGATGCTCTCGAGAGAGAGTGCATCATAAATGAGCACGATGACGATGACGAAAACCATGAGAGGTTAGTCAGAAGAAATGTAAGAAGCTTCAGAGAAAGGATAGGACCTAGGCCGCTGACGGAGTTCACAACTCCGAAGGAGGTCAAGGAAATTATCCAAAGGATCAGGCTCAAGAAAGCTCCAGGATGCGATGGTGTAACCAATCGCATGCTGAAGAAGCTGCCCAGAAAGGGCATTGCAGCCATCACTGCCGTTGCAAACGCAGTCATGAGATTGCGGTATTTCCCAGATAGATGGAAATATGCAACGGTGAAAATGATACCGAAGCCAGGAAAGGACCAGAAGTTCCCGCAAAACTACAGGCCGATTAGCTTATTACCATCAATAAGTAAGGTCGTAGAAAGAGTGATTCTAAAGAGATTAGAGAAGGTGCTCATAGATAACAGCATCCTTCCGCCCGAACAATTCGGGTTTAGAAAAAATCACTCCGCGGAAGATCAGATGCTATGCGTAACAGAATACATAGCGGAAGCACTGAGTAGAAGACACGGAACGGCAATCGTCCTACTCGATGTCGAAAGAGCTTTCGACAGGGTATGGCACGACGGGCTTATCCACAAGATGATAGAGATAGGAATTCCTGAGTGGATTACCGAGCTGACTGACTCATACCTAAGAGACAGAAGTTTCTCTGTGAAAATGGGTGCAGTCAAGTCAGCACGAAGATGGGTGGAGGCTGGAGTACCGCAGGGAGCGGTACTAGCGCCCCACCTATACAACATATACACCAGTGATATTCCCAAGAGGAATATCACTAGGTTAGCCCTGTATGCTGATGACACCGCCATAATGGCAAGACACTCGCGACCGGACCACGCCGTCAGATACGTCCAGGAACACCTGGACGATCTGATGGAGTGGATGATAGCCTGGAAGATCAAGGTGAATGTCACCAAGACACAGGCTATCTACATCACACAAAGAAGAAGAAGACCCGAACTCCAACTGGAGATAGAAGATCAGAATGTGGGGTGGCAAGATACTGTAAAGTATCTGGGCGCCACATTCGACAAGAAGATGACGTGGAGTCGACATGTCAAGAACGCACGGATAAAAGCCGTGACGGTAACGAAGATGGCTTATCCGCTAATTTGCAGAAATAGCAAGTTAGACGTGAAGCTCAAGATGCTAATGGTCAAAGCATTAGTGAGAAGTGTAATGATGTTTGGATCGACCGCTTGGGGTTACGCGGCAAAATCCTACATCAAACAGCTTGAAAGCTATGAGAATAAGATATTGAGACTGGCTCTGAACGCCCCATGGTACATCTCCAATGTACGATTACATAGAGAGATGATGTGGACTCCCTTTAGGCAGTGCATGCAGGAAAAGGCAGAGAAAGCCTTCCTGAAGATCACTGACCACCCAAATCAAGAACTGCGAAGGTTAACGGACTACCGTCCGGAAGACCTAGCAGCGTTGGGTGGCAGAAGGCACAGAAGACCGAAACTCCAACTTTTGGAGGACTAGGTCGACTGATGTCCAACGAGGGATCTACCGCCGTGGGAATGAGACCGCCAGTCTCACGTACGAAAAAAGAAAAAGGAATTTGGTGAGGTGAAGTTAAAGTGCTTCTCCTTCAGGAAGTGCTTTCCCTTTCAGGTCACAAGGTAAGTGAAGATAAAATTAAGCTGAAGCACCTTCAGTGCCTTCGGCAATGAGATACATAAATAATATCTTAAGATACACCCCCCTCTGGTACTTGTCCCCCAGAGGGGTGTGGTGCGAAGCGCTTGGCCCACCCCGTCCGGCGGCCAAGCTGCGGAAACACCAAGGAAGAGAAGATAAGGGTTTTTTAAGTGGCAAATAGCTACGGAAACCTTATCCCATCTACCAGCAGTGAAGTTTCGGGATTATTTTAGAAAATAATCTCGGGTGGATGGAGGGCGCGAAACGCGAAAAAGGCAACGCCAGTGCAGCATTAAAAAAAAACATAATTTGACATATTTGGAGAAAGTGTTGCAGCTCAGCTAAACAATATGAATTTTGAACACGCTCTAGAGTTGCAACTGAACTTTCAAAGAGTGGGCCTTATTTCCATAGAAATACACTATTAGATTATTAGAAAATAAAAAATAAGAAAAATCAGTTGTCAAATTACTAATGCTCGAGATTTGGACTGTCAAATACAAATTGAAAATGAACTAATTATATTTTATAAGGCTTTCTATACTTGGACGAAAATGTGTCAAAGGGTGGATCCTAAAAATGTTTTAGCCCTTTTGTCCTGGGAGACACTTGCTGGCAATTTGGAGGGCGGATGAGGGAACGACAAAGCACCAACGTGGAGCGCGAGTGTATTTTCATTGTTTATATTATATATATATATATATATATATATATATATATATATATATATATATATATATATATATATATATATATGTATATATATATATATATATATATATATATATATATATATATATATATATATATGTATATATATATATATATATGTATATATATATATATGTATATATATATATATATATATGTATATATATATATATATATATATATATATATATATATATATATATATATATATATATATATATATATATATATATATATATATATATATATATATGCCAAAGGGGCACATATCTCAATGATAGGCTAAAAGAATATAAATATTCAATTTTACATTATCAAAGAACGACAAGCGTTGCCGAACATTGTATAGAATAGAACCATTTTTTAAACACAAATTATGTCAAATTAATACATAGTTGCAATAAGAGCAGCAGACTGTTAAATTATTTGAAAATTTCCGAAATTAAAAAAAACATATACGAGGGTAGAAACCTAACAAACACCCAGATAGACTTCGGAGATACCCCAATTATGAAAATGTCATAAATTTAACGAGACTGAAAAAAAACCGTCTTCGATTAACAGCATTTTGAAAGTTAAGTTTATATATAACTTGAGAATGTCTTTGAGAATGGCCGTGAGGCTGAAACATGTCAAAGAAAATTTTGAATATATCGTGAAACAAATACCAAGTGTATTAATTATTATCACTGTTACTATATTTCACCAAGTGCCAACTGCGCAATCAATCGAAACTAGAAAAGTTTCCAATTGTGCAGTCAAAAACAAAGTACATAGTCGCTAGATATGTCAAGGAAACAGAGGATTATATAGAAATACCCATAGTAAGAGAACATATTGAAACAGTACCCCTTACAATAATATACAAGGATTATAAGCGAACAAATAAATACCTGAAAATATCGCGACAAACCGTCTATATATTTGCAGGTATTTGTCCAGCGTAAATAAATACGTAGCGAACTTGTAATCAAAACAATATCACTGTACAAATGGGGAATTTAATTTTTCCTAGACATTAAAATTATCCGAATTAACTAAAATAAAAATATCTTTTTTTAATAATTGAATCAAGTAATTAAATATTATTATTACCATATTCAGGTTGAAATAAAAATAATCGATCTGAAATCGATTGCATGCATTATTTGCCGATTTTTTTTATTCACCTATTCACCTGCATTGTTTCCGGAACAAGTGAGTCTTTCGCTCTATTGCAATCATATGTACAGGCAAAATAAACACGTAGCGAACTCAAAATTACTGTCACTAACCCATTTTCTCTCATTACAATCGATTTTACACTGACTACACTCTCAGAAACGCGAACGCGAACTTTCCAATCGCGCCACGAACGCCAAATGTCGGGAGACATAATTAAATTAGAAACGTTTCTAAATAACCACCACAATTTTTTTAACGGTTTTGGGAATTCTAAAATCAGCGGTCATAAAACCATTTTTACAACATAATAGTTTAGTCTAAAACAGATGTCGAATTATGGATTAATTTTTATTACATCAGTATAAAGATCAATTCTTCTAGTGGAACCCTCGGTGTGAACCACTAAACTCAAAGAGATTTACTACTAAACACCCAATCATTTTTTTTATTATCGACGCACGTTTTGCGTTAACATCATCAGGAGATGATTTAATCATCTCCTGATGATGCTAACATATTAGCGAAACGTGCGAAGAGAATAAAAAAAATATCTTTACTAGAGATTCACTAAATATTATCAGAAGAAATACAAGAAACCGATCATTTTAATGCAGCTTTGGGCATAGTTTTTAAATTTAATTACAAGCATAACATCCGTAGCATATGTTGGTTCTAATATTGTTGATCTTTAGGAAAGATATTTTTTATAGATTGTATACCAGTTATGTATAATAATATAGTATAACCTTTATGTATAGTCTTTGTTTTTAGACATAACCACACATTTTAGCGCGACTCGAGGTCTTAGTTTGGGGTTTTCAATATTTAAAAAATTCTCATTTCATATTCCGTATCATTTTATAGAGTTCGATTCAATGCCGGGGAGAAGACGAGCTGACATCGAAGTCGTCGAAATCAGTCAAATGTGCGACGAGCTACTTCACGTGCAAACCGCATTGATAATCAGCGAGCGACAGGTAATGATAATTGTCGTATTGGTATGTCCGAATCGCAAGTGAATATATTTAGAATGCAACGAGTTCATGGGCATGGATCAGCGAGTACGACACAATGAACATAAGCGATTGCGCCAACGCGTAAACTCCCGTGAATCTGGAACGAGCGGCATTGAATTACGATCCGGAAATCGATTACAGTGCAGACAGATCAGTAACAATTGGAGAAATGTCCGTATTTGTCCGTCGTTTGTCCGTATTGAAATACAGCGATGAATCTACTGGATTGTGTTGTAAGGGTGGAAAAGTGAAATTGCCACAATTGGTCCCACCACCAGGTCCATTACACTTATTATTTTCTGGGTCGGGAAGTAATTCTACCCATTTCATGGCCAATATTTCATTCCTGGACGGCAGTTCCTTCAAATCAGTCGACAGAGTTAGCAACCAGGATGAGGTAGGTAACTATCCCACAGAATTTTTGAATTTGCTGGAATTGTCTGGACTACCACCTCACAATTTGCAATTAAAAGTAGGCTTAGTCATCATCATGTTGTGTAACATTAATCAACATCGACTATGCAATGGAACGAGTCTGGCTGTAAAAAAGCTAATGAAAAATGTCTTCGAGGCACCGATTAGGGAAAATACAATGGAGAGAATGTTCTGATTCCGCGTATCCCGATAATTGCAATGGACTTGCATTCGATTTTAAGCGGCTGCAATTCCCCGTGCTTCTGGCCTTTGCGATGACCATAAACAAATAACGAGGCCAGTCGTTGGAAGTTTGCGGAATTAACTTGGAGTTTTCGTGTTTCGCGCATGAACAACTATACGTCGCGTGTTCCCGTGTCGAAGCCATCATGTTTGAATATTTATGCAACGGAAAACAAAACAAAAAACGTAGTTTATCAGAAAGCTTTACACTGCATATCTTGTAATGTATTTATATATCAACGCGCATCTTTGTATATTTATCTTTCAGGTAAATAAAAGACATTGAATTTATTTGAATTACAAGCTACTTTCATTTAATAACCTAACGAAATTCAAACCGTATACGATGCAGCCAGTAGTCTCATTTTGGAATTATTGGAATTAGAAGGTTTATTATGACTGATAATCGGTGCTCAAAAATTATAATGAAATAAATTGTAGGTGATACGAAGTTCACCAGGTAATCTAGTATGTTATATAAAACATACATATATTACGTATTTACGTTCTTACGATAATAACGTTATTACGAGAATAACGTACCATTGCTACACTATATGCTCTTTGTTTTATTGTTATGTCAATGTAACTATTGTGTGTGTATATATATATATATATATATATATATATATATATATATATATATATATATATATATATATATATATATATATATATATAGTTTTGTACTCTATCAAAAACATGTTTCCGGTATAACTGAATAGAAATGTTTTTTTTGGTAGCTAGCCATCCATAATTATAACCTTTTTTATTGGATTATTTCGATAATTTCCAAAGAAAAAAGTATTAAAATCAGGAGAACCTCTTAGTACAGTAGTTATAAAAGGTCTTGTTTACAACTATCTTTTATTTTTATAAAATGTTTAACATAAATAGCAAAAAAAATATTCTTCGATCTTTCGGGTTAGTTCAATATTTTGTTCGCATATCTTATTTACCACTCAAATTTTTTTTTATGACCCATAAATTAAACTTCAAACTTTAAAGTTTTATACCAAATGGAAGTATAATTACAAAAATTACGTCCTTTCTACTATAATTACTAACTCACAGTGATCGCAGATATGTTTGACTGGTTTCTATGAATCCTGAGTCAGTAGGATTGGTCTGAATGCAGTTTCCCATGATTGCAAGTCTTACTGGTGACTTATATCATGAGTTACATCACCTCTTTTCTCAGAAAATGCTGAATATCAGTGCCCTTTATCACATCCGTACACTGCACTGCACAGTCAGCATTATTTTTTTTCATTATCTTTCATTTTTAAAATCGAATGGTTACAGTAGGGAAAAAAAACATTCTACAACGCCTCATCCGACAATGCGATTTTTTTTAAGTGAAATTTCTTAGGCGGCGTTTCGATAATCGATAATTGGACGAGAATTGAGAATGAAATTTCAAGAATGCGTCGCATTTAAGTACATTTCGTTACAAGAGAGAGAAGAAAGATATAATGTAGAGATGAGAAAGAGAGCTATACATTCCAACGCCACGGGAGTGGAGCACAAGAGAGCGATGTACACATAACAATACAAAGCGATTGAATAAGACACTGTGGCGTCGATGCTATATATGATCAGCTGAGCTACCACGCGTTGTGTAATTAATACTTATCATTGTGTTTAGTGATTATTTACGTTTTTTTAAGAAGTTTCTCTTCTATCACGTGTGCAGTGCTGCACGCACATTTTTTGTTATTCTAACGGCATTAATCTTATAATGCTATATCAACATAAACTCACAAATTATTTTCAAGAAAACTATACCGTTATTAAAACAAAATGTATTTTTTTAATGTAGGTAATAAAAATCCAATTTTTTCCTGGGAAAATAGTATTTTAAATCGGCTACTAGATTACTGATAGATAAAATCGGCTAGATTACTGATATCCATATTTTGTTTTGTCAAAGGAGCAAATTCTACTTTTTGAAATGTTGTGTTTTCGGACCATAATTTGGATCTTGAAAAAATTTGGAAAAACAGTGGAATGCAAACGGCTTCCGCAACAAAACCAACGAAGTTACATGAGTCGCCTTGTATGTAAAAAAAAACGGTGGATTGTATAAAAAAACCCATAGAAACAGTTGGAATAGAAAAGCGAAGAAATAAAAAAGACATGTTCTGTATACAATAGACTTGGCCAAAACATAGAAGATGACGACATAAACAAAACATGACAACAGTGCAAAAAACGATAATACTGAACGAAAAAAGTACACGTTCCACTCTTAAATTTTAAGAGGTGATTGTAAATAAAGTAAGATTTTATAAATAAAATAAAATAGTTTGGTTATATTAACAAGTTCAAAGAGTAAAAGTTTAGGACGAAAGATTTTGGACAAACAAATAAGTATTTTAACCGAGCTCAGGAAATAAAGTGAAATTCCTTGCTTGGATATTTTCAAGGAGGGTCGTATCTCTAAAGAAACGAAAAAGATGATACATATTTTCTCGCGATAAAGTCACTCGGGGGTCATGCGGTAAGTTGTATCTTTCTCGGTAAATGAGGACGTTCGGACAATAAATAATGGTTTGTTTTACCGACAAAAGGACATGCCAGTAGTTACAGACATGTGGAGCTTTTCCACGTAGAAGATGACCACGTGAAAACCAACAATGTCCAGTCCAAAGGCGGTGCCAGACAGTAAGAAGTTACACTTAAGAAGAGGGGGGAGATGTAGTTTATTATGATACTGTGATCGATCGCAATACATTCTGTCAAAAAAGTATCGGGAATTGATCATTTGAAAAGCCCGTTTAAAGGGATTGTCAAAATTCTTTTTATCGCTAAGTTGGCACAACTGTTCTCTATACTGACGCGGAGTTTGAACGTCGTCTGCCATTTAGTTAGTTTACAGTGCTCGATTTTGTCATGCAAAGGTAATGTAAATTTTGAATTGCAAATGGAATTTCGTGTGGCGAGTCCCTGAAAATATCGCAGAAGGCTTACGGTGAATGAACTTTATCAAAAACACGTGCATATGTGTAGTACAGCGTCTTCAACTGAAGTTAACATTGCTAAAGTGAAGGAAATGGTAACTGAAAATCGTCATTTAAGTTTGAGAAAAATAGCCGCTGATCTTTCTGTGTCTCACGAATCAATTTGTACCATTTTAAGCGATTGTTTGGGCATGAAACGCGTTACAGCTTGACTAGTGCCGAAAGAGCTGAATTTTCTTCAGAAACTCAACCGCGTAAAAGTCACTGAAGACATGCTAGAACAAGTCAATTCGGACCCCACATTCATAAAACGCATTGTAAGTGCGTGAGACATGAGTATATGAGTTTGACATGCAAACCAGTCAACAAGCTTCCGAATGACGCCTTTCAGCTGAGCTGAAACCGAAAAAACCACGTCAAAGTCCACCAAAAGTTAAGGTGATGTTGACTGTTTTCTTTGATTATCGCGGTGTTGTGCACTCGAAATTCTTGCCAAAAAGTCAGACGGTAAATAAGGAATATTATCTAAGCATTATGCGGCATTTGAGAGAACAAATTTGTCGAAAAAGGCCAGATTTTTGAAAAAAAAATTGGATTTTGCATCACGATAACATACCATCTCACAAGGTTTGGTCACAAGGTTATCATTGTGAACGAATTTCTGCTAAAAAACTCAACAAACACCGTCGAACAACCACCGTATTCACCTGATATGGTTTCCGGCACAGTTTTCAGTCGATAGAAGACATAAAAGAGAATTTCGCGGCAAGAGCTGAAGTCGATTCCAGAAAATGTTTTGACAATTAGATTATTCGTTGGCATAAATATATTATTTCGGAAGGGGCCTACTTTGAAAGCGATACAATAAATTTGAATAAATAGTAAACATTTTGTGTTTTATTGGCCAATTCCCGGTACTTTCTTGACAGAATGTAGCCTGAAGCAAACTTATGAAAATTAAAGTGTTTAAAGAATCGTTTGTTAAATTTAGGAAGGTACTTTTTTACACTCTGTATGTTAACGGTATTCTTATTCTGTATGATGTTTAAATGGCGGGTTTAAGTTTAAAATAAACTGGCGAATTTAATTTATTTCAGGCCATAAAATTATCTGAATTAATAAAATATAAATGTTTTTATTTTATATAATCACAATGTTCTTTTCAAGCAATCAATTATATCAAAAATAGGAAATTTAAGTTTAATTTAACGAATTATAGTATAACAAATTTGGAAATTTGGCATTGGCGTAAATAGAAATTTACATATAAATTAATTTAAAAATGCAGGCATGAGTTATCGATTTTCTTCCACTTATTCTGCTGCATTCTTTTTTAGCGTGAATGAATACGTAGCGAACTGATAATTAAATATCGTAGTGGGTCAAATATCCTGAGAATGATTTAAGTAATATGTTTTCAGATAACCAGTATTGGTACTAATAAAACTTTACTGAATTAAATCTGATATTTATAAACAACAAATTTGTATTAATCATTATAATAGTATGGTAGTATTATTGCGAAATGATAATATTAATCTAAATTAACATTAAGTAATCACAAACAAGATAAAATATTTCAAGGATTCATTACATTCAGATGAATATTAACGACATGGTTATTCTCTTCTAAAGACAGACTACTGAATTTAATTTCTCTTAGACATTAGATTATCTGAATTTACTAAAATAAAAATATTTTTTTAATATGCCATTTAAAATCAAAATTGTATTATGTACGTGAATATCACGATACACTTCCTATATACGGAAAAATAGTAACCAGATTAGAAATATTCTAGGACTTTTTCAACGTGTTCGGGAAAATAGATTAGAACGATGGCGTACACTAAAATAATGGACATTTTGAACATTAAATTTATTAAAACAATTAATCATTTGAATCATTTAAAACGTGTTATGGTGCAAAAACTTATTGAAACATTAATGTGTAGGTTATTCTTTGGTGGCTATAAAAGGCTAAATGGCTTTGGTGGCTAAAATTGGCTATAAAAGGCTATAAAAGTATTACATTCTTTTTTAAAATACCAAGAATACAATGAAACAAATAATTGAATTTTATTAACTATTGGCGATATTGCCAATAGTAAGGAAAATACAATAGTGGTTTGGTTAAATTGAGAAACGGAAACGGTTACATTTTCGATACAGGTTTTAAAAAAACTTTTTTTTCAAAATAATGTAAAGAATCGTTGGTTAAATTTGCGAAAGTTATTTCACTTACACCCTGTTAAATAAAAATAAATTTGTCAAATTTTATTACAAGCAATCTCTCATAAGCCTTATAACATCCGTCATTTATTTTATTTTTTAAAATACCAGTATTTCAAATCTAATGTTGGATTTTAGAAATTAATTTTTGAAGTGAAACTTCTTAGGCGGCAACGCGATAATTGATAATTGGACGAGAATTCAGAGTGAAATTTCAAGTAGGCGTCATGTTTAGGCACATTTCGTTATATGAGAGAGAAGAAAGAAGGAGAAAGAGAGCTACACATTCCGACGCTACGGCAGTAGAGTAAAAGAGAGCGATGTATACATAACGATACAAGACGATACAACGATACGACAACGATACAACGATGCTAGAGAATAAGCTAGCGTCGCGCATTCGCGCGTTGTAGATGAACGCGTCAGACGCTATATAAGAACAGCTGAGGTTCGACGCGTTGTGTAATTAATATTTATCATTATGTTTTGTGATTATTTGAAAATTTTCACTTCTATTACGTGTACGGTCCTGCACGCGCAATTTTTTTTTTAATTATATAGCGGTTATATTATAATAATATATTATATAAAATTACAAAAATTTGCATATATTAGGTATTTTATGTTCTTGCAAAATAACGAGATTAGAGTACTACTGTATCCTGCTACCCTTTCTGCTCTTTATGTTACTGTGATCTCACTGTAGCAATTGTGACGGAGTCAACAATGGCTCTGACACAATCATTACATAGCTTCATTATTTGACGGATACCGCGGTTGATTAACACTTAGCGAAGCGAACTCCTAATTAAAATTATCATGGACCTTTTCTAGTTGTGTACTCTATCAAAAACAAGCTCAAGATCTTATCGGTTGAATGTCCCCGGGATAATTAATTAAAAACCTTTTTTGGATAGTCACCCATAACTATAGCCTGTACAAAACAAAATCAGTTGCACCTCATCGATGACGCTATTGAAGAGCAGCAGAAATGCCTCTACATAAATTAAATAGTAAAATAATCAAATGGAATGTATTCAATAAAATTTCAAATTAATCGGCTGTATTCGGTTGGCAGCTTATGCGACGTTGTCGAGTTTCACATTTCACAAGAACGAGACAATAATGGTCCATTGTTACCCTTTGCGGTTGTTAGAGAAGTATATAAGTTAATTGCTAATAATTGGATATGTTTAGTTTAAGTCATATAATATATTATAGAAACTAGACTAATTTTTTTTAGCGTGTTGCAGCAGTCTTAAGGTTGAGTATGTTCACTGTTAGTACTATTTCACAAAAGGTGAAAAACAATGAAGTTTTAAAATCAGCTATAAAGCGTAGTTTTACTAAAAGGGTTACCAATACTGTAGCTTTGGATACAAGTTCTATTCGGGACTCACAGTTTAATTTTCATTTACAGGACAGCATATAACTTTGAATTCCTTACATGAGTAATTAAAAGAGACACAACTGTTTGATGGATGCCGTGTGTCATTGCGCAACGTATTGAAAGAACTAGGTTTTAAATGGAAAGAAGGTGATCTAAAACGGGGGCTTATGGAAAGTCCCAATATTGCCCTAAAACGTATAGATTTTTTGAGAGGTTATATGAAGGAGGGAAAAAAACTTTGCATAAATTTATCTTCTTAGACAAAAAGCTTTAGTCATTCATGGCAAGATAATAATAAGAGGAGTGTAAAAACTACCAAAGTTAATGGTAAAAGGTAAGTTACATAACTATGCAAAAAATACGAAAAGTTTTGATTGAAAATTTTAGATACACCATAATTCTTGCTGACAGTGAAGATTGATTTATTGATGGTGCAGAAACCATATTTTCGTCAAAAAATGAGCTTACCGATTACCGCGGTAAAATAAATCAGGAAAATGTCTTGAAATTGTCATCTTTTATTTTTATTGATAATGCTAATTATGTATGTTTTTAACCAATATACCAAAGAGTTCATGGATTAAAGCTGATATTCAAGATTGGTTAAGTAATAATAATATAGCATTTTCAATTTAAATGCTTAAAACTGAGCTATTAAGAATTGTAGTAGACTACGTACCACAAGCAAATTTATTGTTTTGATATATTTCCTAGGCGGATACTTTTCAGAAATAAATCAGTACGGATATAATTAGTAGACAACTTAGTAGAACAATATAGACACAAAGTTTTACGTATACCCCATACCACTGCATTTTCAACCCAATTGAACTTATATGGGGAATTGTAAAAATATAGTATAATACATGGGTAGAAATGTTAATACACAGCGAGACTGTATAAACATGTGGCGTGAGGCACTTTACACTGCTACTCATGAGAAATGGAAGAAAGCGATCAAGCATACAAAAAATGAAATAATAAAATGGTATGACAGAGAACATATACTTGATCGAAAATAAGTTCTTCCGTTAATTATAAATACTGCAGATGATAGCAGTGATTCCAGCCAGTATATATTCGCAAATATTCTTTCAAAAAACCGAATTCTTCTGCTCAAAATTAAACTCCATACAAAAGGCGGCATAGGAAACATACTAAAAGAAGAACGCAAAATTATGAGGAAAATTCTCGGCCTAAAACTGACAGAGGAAGGATACAGACTACATTTTAGAAAGACCACAGATAGAATGTCCAACGTAGCGGCGGACATAAGAAAAAGAAGGTTGAAATTCTATAGATATATCAGTAGACTCCCACCGACAAGACTCACCAACAGAATTCTTACGTACATACAACACAAGGAGTCAAGTCAACAGTACCATGGATCGTACAAGTCAGAGCTGATCTGGGAAAGGCACAAATGGGCCGAAAGAGATTGAGGATCGAAGAACGTACAGACATAAAATACATATGTGGAACGTTGCATCAGAGAGCGAAGCGTTGCATCAGAGAGCGAGCGACACCATGTTATGGTGTAAGGGGGAATAACTTTCGTAAATTTAATCAATAATAATAATGTGTAACAATACTGTTATGTTATGTTTTCCGCGGAAATAGTTACATTTTGGGCAAATGTTTTAAGGAAACATTATTTAAAATAAACTAAGGTTTCCTGAAAAAAAAGTGATTAATCACCAATCCAAAATCTTAAAGCTAAGAATTAACATTTTAAACACATATACGTGAAAAGGCACACTAA
The DNA here is from genome assembly GCA_031761425.1 of Cosmopolites sordidus. Taxonomy (NCBI): domain Eukaryota; kingdom Metazoa; phylum Arthropoda; class Insecta; order Coleoptera; family Curculionidae; genus Cosmopolites; species Cosmopolites sordidus. The sequence goes on along the minus strand of JARFXV010002150.1, from coordinate 103,673 downwards.
ACAACGAACATTTTAAAAGCTTTTTTAATTTAAGAACTGAACGAATGGCAACATCGCAATATCGCCACGATAAAAATTTTTATTTAAAAATTGCGACAAAAATTATTTCATTGTTTCAGTGAAGATTTATAACCAAATATATATTATAATATTACACTAATAAAGTTTGGAATGGTGAACATGAACAATTAATTTTAAAAAAATAATAATAATTTATAATTAGTGTTTCTTAATGTGACGTGAATCAACTTTAATGTTAAACGACAATAATGCGTAAGTTTTCCTTTTTTTGTAAAAAAATAGATAAAATTGCTGAAATATATCGGACCAATGGTTATAAAAATATTACATTTTATTTTCAAATAATACCATAAGAGGCCAATGTAAAAACTAACAAACTAGATTTTTAATTAAGCAAAACAATTGGAAGCTGAAGAAGAATTGATCTTAATTTAAATGGTGACAGTGTAATCTTTCATATGGATATAACCACGTATTGGTTGCTTTAAACTTTTCTTTTCTATGCGTATTAAGTAAACGTCGAGTTATAAAATTTTGGTTAATACATAAAATGGGAGTCTCTAAAAAGAGAAAACATTTTTAGGATTCATTACTTTCAGGTTCAGGTTTAATGGTGAGTTTAAGTTTTGAACCTAATCTGGTGAATTTAATTTCCTTAAATTGTTAACATTATCTGAATTAATTAATGTCAAAAATATATTTTGTTACCGTGAGTAACAAAATATTTCTTCATAAGGCATTTGTAAATAAGTGGAATTTGGCTAGTTCTATTGGGTTTCCACTAAGCTGTTACAGTAAAAATAATCGATCTCAAAATATCGCACTTTCAAAGATTATATTTAAAAAATTGCATGCATCACTCACCGATTTGTTTTCATTCATCTATTCAGCTGCATTGTTTCAGGAGCGAATGATGAGTTCTTGGAATTTAGTTTTCGATTCGTATCGCGAATAAATACGTAGCAAACTTACAATTATTCTCATTCACTGATTTTCTCTCATCAGAAACTAACTCACAAACGATTTTACACGGATAATATCAATCATATCTATCACAAACACGAATTCGATCTTACCGGACCAAAGGTCATGAGAATAACTAAGTTAAAAACGTTTCTAAATAACTATCCCGAATGGCATTTAATCAGACGAACACTTACAACGGTCATAAAAGCTTTTTTGCAACCTTTTATAGGTCATTTCAAAATTGTTACATTTTAATATTTTAGATCAATACATATATCGAATTATAGAATAATTGTGTTTGCATCAGTATGGAGTTCGTTGTTCCATAGTCGGATTGAATAAATATAAAAATTTCTTCAGCTATATCTTATATTTCCTGGATATTAACAGAAGAAACACAAGAAAAACAAGATCCGCATTGAACACATTGAACACATCCGAAGAAACACAATCCGCATTGCTAAATTTAATTACAAGCATAACATCCGTCAAATATTTTTTTTTCAATACTAGCTGCACTTGTCTTTGTAATATTGTTGATATTTTAGGAAATACAGTTTTTATAAATTTTAGTTAATAACAGTATTTTTTATAAAAGTATAAGGCTACATATATTACATATTTTAATTTCTTGTAACAAAATAACAAGAATAGCGTACTACTGTATCGTGCTACGCTATATGCTATTTATTTTACTGTTAACTCACTGTAACTACTGTGAATAAAAAAGTTCATCAATCACTTACTGCTTGTTTTCTCCCACGGAGTTTCATCGTTTGACGGATACCGCGGTGGATTAACACGTAGCGACGCAAACTCCTATTTAAAACTGTTTTGGCCCTGTTGTGGTCTATCAAAAACACGTAACATGACCTTGTCGGTTGAAGGTTCTCGGGAAAACTGAAAATAAATGTTTTTGGGTCGACAGCCATCCGTAGCTATTGTCTTTTTTATTAGATTATTTTGGGAATTTCCGAAAAAAGCAATAAAAATAGGAAAACCTCTAACTATCATGGTTATAAAAGGTTACAACTATCTTTTTTTAGAAAATGCTTAATATAAATAGAAAAAATATCGTTTCATCTTTTCCGTTAGTATAATTTTTTGTAGGAATATATTTACCGACCCAATCATAAATGTTTTTTTAGTCCTCATGAATTAAACTTTAAACGTTCATAATCGCTCTTTTATAACCTTTTATATCAAACAATAATATAATTACAAAAATTACGTTCATTATACTATGAATTCCCAAATTTTCCGATTTTTCAAAATTTATATCTCAAAACTAAAAGCGGCTGGTTTATTGATCTGGCTGGCTGATTGTCCATAATATGTTTTGTCATATGAGCCAAATCTATGTATATTACGATTTTTTGTTTTCGAACGAAGATTTGATTTTTTTTTTGTAAAACGAAAATCACCTGATTCCTATGAAAATAATATTCTAGATAAAGAAGATAATGGGGAATTGAACGGCAATAAAACAAAGCAAATCGGCCGCCAGATTATTTATGCTCGTGGTTTCGAATACCAACTGTGCAAAGACGAGACAATTCTATTTTTTGAAGTTTTACCTTTTTGGACAAGTTTTGAAGTTTTGCCTTTTTGTTTTCGAAGAGCGGACCCCATAAAAAAATCATAAACCGAAAGTTGTCTTATTACTGTGGAAATACACTATTAGATAGAGAAAATAAAAGATAAATAAACGACGATAAGCGCTGCCCAATTTCTCGAAAGATTTTCGAGATATTCCCAAAAAATGGAAGAAATGTAATTTTAGATTAAAAGAAATAGAGCAAATCAGTTGTCAAATTTTTAATGTCTGTGATTCGGACTGTTAAATACAAACCGAAAATGAGCTAATTATATTTTATGGGGTTTTGCATATTTGGACGAAGACGTTTCAAAAGGTGGACCATAAAAATTTTTTCGTTACATTTGTTTTAAAAATTCATTTACATTTGTTCTTGTATCACTAATTTTACATTATTTAAAATAACAGCTTTAGGTAGTTTCTATAAATTTTTAAATTAAATGTGTAATAAAGGGTTTTCCAAACAACGTCGATCATTGTTTTTATTAGATTGTATATTTTATGCCATTTACGATTTAAACAAAATCAAGTGGCCACCTCAACTCTTCTTATACTGGTTGATCCGATTGGAAAATTGATCCAATTTTCGATAACTTGGTGGAGCATATCGGGTGGTAGGGCGACTATGGTTGCTCGAATGTTGGTTCCAAATTTATCATGTGTCTTGAGTTTATTCTTGTAAACCTGTTATTTCACATAGCCCCAATGAAAATAGTCTAAAGGTGTTAAATCACAAGATCTTGGTGGCCAGTTGCAGGGGCCATTCCGTGATATTAATGATTCTCTGAATTGATTGCTCTATAAGTCCATCGTAATGCATGCTGTGTGGTAAGCTACGTATCTGTGTGGTAAGTTGTTGGTATCTTGTTGAAAATATAGTATATCAATATCATCAATTTTCAGAAAAAGAAAATCAGATAACATGGCATGATAGCGTTCTCCATTCACAGTGATAGTCCGTCCTTCGGCATTCTTGAAAAAATACTGCCCGATAATGTCACCGTACCATAATCCACACCAAACAGTGATCGAGATGTAATGGGGCCTGATGAATCACTTGTGGGTTTAATCTACCAATAACGACAATTTTGCTTATTGATTTAACCAAAAATGAGCCTCAATCTGCAAACTCCCGACGTAATCGATGGTCAGTTGATTTAAGTTCTTGTGCCAATACAATCTTGTATGGGGTGTAAATGGAGATCCAAACGCAAAATACACCAGGGGGTCATCCTGGATAAACTCTTGAGAACGGCACGGAACAGACACATTATCGTTTTTAGCAACACTTTCAGGAACAGCCGCGATATTTTCTTTACTATGGCCACTACGAAGTCTTCAAGGTGGCTTTTGGCCATGAAGCCTAAACTCACGTTCAAACTTATCAATTATACGGCGGATGGCTTGATAAGAAGGTTCAGAATGACGATCGTGTTTTGAACGAAATGCTCTTTGAGTAGCACCAAAACTTCTCGAATTTTGATAAAATGTTTATGGCTACTATTAACTGTCAAAATCCTGTCGTCCCTATTGAGAGACACTTTACAAAATACAATCGTACAATATGCGCACAGAACAGATTTATTATAAGAAAAAGGAGTATAAAGCCACAATACTAAAATCGTTAGATAATAAATATTACCATTTGATTTTAGTAATAATTGCATTTTAAATGCAAAATTTTGATAATCTAGACAGCGAGCACATATTATAAAATGTGCTAATTGGAATCTATTATACCTACTATATACATATAAAGCTTACTGAAGGTGGTTTTTGAATGATGTATCTTATTGAATACAATATATACTTTTGTGGTTGTTGCATTTTTAATGTAACAACAATTTAAAGGAAAAAAATCGATTTTATGGAATTTTTTCACGTCGAGAAATGAAACACAGGCAATTTTTGTAAACACACTTTCACACACACATCAGTCATCAATAGTCTCAAGCAATACATGCAAAGGAAATCTCCTACAGTTAAGTTATTTCAAGAAAAGCTTGGACAAGCACAATGCGAGAAGTCTGTTTCCCTTCCATCCAGTTCAACTCCATCCACATCTTATTCGCTTTCGCCAACTACAGCTCTTGAATTATCGGAGACCAATCAAACCGAAGCTACTTCATCATCACTAGCTAATTCTTCGGTATTTGACTTAAAAGGAAAAGGAAAAATACAAGCGCTTCTTCATATGACAAAGAAAATAGGCTTTATACAAAAGAAATTTATCGTTGAAAAATTATTACAACTTATTAATCAAAATTTCCAAACATTTTCAGTAGTTGAAGATGTTGGTTTTATAAACTACACCAAAGCTTTGAATCTTACCTACGGCCTGCCCAGTAGAAAAACGCCGTTACACATTTTGTTACCGATAAAATTTGAGGAAGTTTACAAAAAGACAAATTTACTATTACAAGAAGTTAAATATAAGTAACATTTATCACAGACTGTTGGAAAAATCCAACAGTTGCAGAAAGCTGCAATAATTATGGGTTTGTAGCTGTAACAGCACATTTCATTAATAACAATTTTGAAATAAAATCAGTTTTACTAGAAATTGATCCCTGCGGTGAGAGCTACACTAATATAAATTTTTCTAACGATTTGAGAAAAATAATTACAGAATGGGAAGTTGAAAAAAAAATTGTATTATATGTGTCTGATAATACCGCAAACATAAGAAAGGCTATTTTTGATGAACTACAGCGGAAACTTTTAGGTTTCCTAGCTTATACATTAAATTTAATTGTTAAGGACACATTGGAAAATCTTGGAAGGAAAACAAGCAAGGAATAAAACTAAAAAAATCGGTGGCTACAAGATGAAATTTAGTTTATTATATGTTGAACAGAATTAATGTGTTAAAAGAGGAGGTACGTGCATCATTAGCCGCCATAAGAAAAGAAAACTTACCTAGGATTTCAACTTGTCGAAGAACTTATCCAGATACTTGAATCGATGGAATCATTAACGACATTTATGAACAGTGAAAAACAAGTTACTTGATCTTTAGTTATAGTGATGTCTAATAGCATTAAATACTTGTATAAAGACTTCGCAAGAAACAGTCAGTTTTTTCAATTAGCCCGACACATTATAGAAACAATTGCTAATAGAATTAGTGTGCGTTTTAAAAATATGGAATCTCCCTCAACACTTGTACTTAGTACTTTTCTGGATCCCAGATATAAACATATAGGATTTTCGTCAGAAATGTTTGAAGATAGAGCAAAAAATGTGGCAACAAATGCTCTAACGGCATTAATTGAAGAAAAAAAAACGAAAAGCAGTTATGCTTTCTTTGAGGATTACCTAACAGCAGGACAAAACGCATCCCTATTTAAATCATTTGACAAAAATGCGGAGCTACAAAATCAGGTGCTATAGTTGAACTTCAACATTATTTAGAAAAGCCGTTTTTAAAACGTTCTGAACACCAATTATACTGATAGAAAATTAGTTCTTACAACTTTCCATATCTCGGTAAACTCGTCAAATTAAAATTTCAAACTGTATCAACTTCGGTTTCCTGTGAACGAAAATTTTTCAAAAGCTATTTTTAAAAAGTTAAAAGTTAAAAGTTAGTTTCTGATAGTAGGAACAGGCTGCCTAGTAATAAAGTTAGAAACATTATGTTCATAAATCAGAATGAGTTTCTATAATTTTATTAAAACGTGTAGTAGATTTTTACACAGTTTTTATTTTTATGTATTTACTATATGATATTTTATTTTTTAAAGTTTTGTTTTTGTCATATTTTTAATAGTTCGTTGTTTTTAAGTTTAAATTGTTACATGCCAATAACCAAATAGGTAAATAACTTGTTTTATTAAAACAAAGTGTTTATTAACAATATAAAACTACACTTATTTCTAATGTTCATCTCGAAACAGCGACTCACTCAACTTTATCGAAACGAAACTCCATATACTATTAACAGTATACCTGATATTTCTTCAAATAGATAACCGTTGTTAAACGTTAATATGAAATAACAGTTATAAATTAACAGATCATTGAATAACGATCCACCTCTACTAGACGCAGAAAATATATGAGATAAGAGTCACTCAGTATCTCGAACGGTGTTCCAAAAATCATCGAGGTAGTTCAATTTTCGTAAATTTTTCAATTGTTGAAAATTTATATTTCGAAAACTAAAATATATAAAGAGATCGATTGCTACAATATGTGTCAAATATCTGAAAATGGAACAATTATTAATTAATCAACAGTTTGTTGCAAACTGAGAATCATCTGATTTCCATGAAAATATACTATTAAATAGAGAAAATAATGGTGAAGGAAACGGTGGTAAGAGCGAGTTATTTAGAGAGTACAGTTGTATCAACCAAATATATCACCGTCAGCCTCTACTTCATCAAGTTATATCCAGGCAAACCTCTAACTAACTAAGCCTAGTTCAGAGAAATATCACAGAATTAAAACAATTAAAGAAATTAATAGTGCCATCAAAAGATAAGAACACAATGTGAAAGGAAATCAATTTGCACAGTATTATAATTGTTAATACAGTTACGAATCGAGATTTTGTTATCGTGAACCGAAATATCAAAAGTGTGGCAAAAATAATGGCGCCCTAGAAAAGGACAACCATTTAGGTTTTTCTGATAAAATTCCATACAGGCCCTCCAATATTACAAATCAAAACACAACAGATTAATAAAATAATTACGAGACCTGCAAATATACGCGCGTCGTCTCCTACGTGTAGGTAGACAGACCCGAGAATGTAGAAGCAAGACGACAAAACAAACCGATCTAAGAGGCGAAACAAACAAGCTCTTTGTCTATAAACAAAAAGCAAGCAGACAAAGAGAACATCTGGATGATTATAAAAAACAGGATAAACAGGCTATAATAAGCACGATCCGGCCACTGGTCGACGGAGATAATTACAGAACAAGCAACGCAGGCAAAGATAATTAAATCGCCGCCACACTGACAAACGTTAACAGGATGATAAGGAATATGTCAGACGATGCAGCGTAAACAACAAAAAATTTTTACAGACAATTCAAACAGGGCGACGCCGGCGACCAAATTAACAAGACGACAATACCGGTAGGATAAACCCCGATATCGCCGCAAAAAAATCAGAAAAACCATCGGCAAGATGGGGTGATTCCGAATGTACTAAAAAACATAAATCGCAAAGCAGTTACATAGATTTATTATATAGGTATAATCCTTCCTTTTAACCTAGAAGGGCGTAATGATGATTCTCATTTTAAAGAAAAATAAAGACCCACGGAAGCCAGAGAGGTATAGACTAATCTCATAGGTAAGTAATACAGGGAAAATACTTGAGAATATTATTATAGGAATCTAAAACACATCGAAATTAATAATAAGATCAAATTGGATTTCAACAATTTTATTCACTATTTCACGGAAGTTATATTATTAGATATCCAACAGGTTTATGACACCACTTGGTGAAAAGCAGTGATATACAAATTAAAAGATAAAGGGGTAAATCAAAAAGAATGAGATTGCTACCTGAAAAACAGAACATTTCAGGTCAAAATTGAAAACGTTTAACCCACGTTTATTTTGTTTTATTGTTTTCTTAATGTAATATTTGAAAATAAAATGTAATATTTGTATAGCAATTTATTCCATACGTTTCGGCATAATAATACAAAACAATTAAAAATATTTAAATATACAGGATGTAAGAGAAACAATTTTCGTAAATTTAACCTACGATTATTTACATTATTTTAAGCAAAAAGTTTTCCTAAAACTTATTTACAAAATGTAACGATTTCTGCGGAAAGTTGTTTTATTGCTTTTTAAACATTATTTTATTTTCCTTACATTTGGCAGCATTACAAGTTAGGAAAATACAGTTATTGTTCCATTGTTTTCTTAAGATATTATTTTAAAATAATACTTGTATAGCCATTTGTTCAATACAATTCGGCCAAAATTTGGTTTGGTTTGTTTTTTATAAAAAAAGGAAAATTTACACATTAATGTCTTTTAACCCTTAAGTACCATGGCGGGGTCAAATTTGACTCCATACATTGCCAATGATAGATTTCGCTAGTGAAATATTGGGGTCTAATCTTCGGACGATCAATGATCTGTCGATCCACCAAAATGCCGTTAATTTAATTTGAATTGTCGTAGAGTTAGGTGTGTGTAGGGTCAAATTTGACCCGCTCATGGTATCAGTGTGATAAAATTTTATTTGGACGACTAATGGAAAATGGCGGGTAGAAAATAGAAATAGTAATATATTGACATAAATGAACTTAAAAAAAAAGAACAAAATATTATGGTTTATGGATTGGATAGTGACAGTGAATTTTCAGATCAAGATATTAGACATAGCAGCCATAAAACAGAATTTAGTGCAAGAAGAAAACGAAGAAAGCGAAAGAGGCGTATATGTCAGAAAATAATGTAAGTAGCAACGATACTTCTGATGATGAGGAAAATCCTACAGGTTATTTTTACGACAAAAATAGATACAAATGGATAAAAATCGCACCTGCCACTTCTAGGACTCGATAGCATAATATAATAAGTCACTTCCCAGGCGTTATAAGAGAGGCACGGACTATTATGTCGGAAAACCCTATTTGGACTTGGGAATGTCTTATCAGTGACGATATACTGCAAGAAATACTCGAAAAAACTAACGAAAGGAACACAACAATGGCCGCTAAGAAGAAGAAGAAGGGAAGGCCCAGTCTCTCTCTACTGCCAGTTCCTGAAGGGAAAAGGTGCTGCCCCTCTTCATGTTACCTTTTTTTACTTAATTGAAACTCATGCACTTTTATTTGTCCTAAAAACTGTTCTATCCCTATTTCTTATTCCACTGCTTGATATTTATACTCATTCTTTATTTATTAAGATTACAAAATCACACCAAGATACTATGTCTACTTATACGGAAATAACCTCTCACATTAATATGCACAACTCTACCGTGAAGCGATGAGAGGAGGGTTCCTCTAAATTCGGACCAAGGTCCAGGAGGTACCTTAACCCTCCTGCCTTTGCTTAATGACTACTTTCTTACCGAATATCTTGCCCCCAATTTGAGCTCTGTGCAATGCCATAGCTTATTTTTGCAATTGGTCGAGCCGCCAACGCCGTAGACATGAGCGACCCGAGTCAGCTTATTTAACTACAATTTATTAAGTACAAATACTTAACTTAGACTAGAGAGAGATACTTAACTTAGACTAGAGAGACTTAAACTAGAGACTTGAACAAAAGAGTTAATTCGGAAAAAGAAACCCACTCTCATAACAGCTAGGTCTCCATATACTCTTCCAAGCATAAACTCTTCCAAGAGCTCTCTTCAATATCTGAAATAACACCATACCCTTATCACACATCATCCTAATGTGCATAGTGAACGATAGCTTATCGTCCACCATCACACCCATATACTTCATCTGCTTTGATCTTCTGATTATGTTCCTGCCTATCTTAATTGTGGGATTCCTCATCAGCTTTCTGCCAGAGACCAGGTACGTGGACTTGTCAGCCGCGATCTCCAGCTTATTGTTAGTAGCCCTATTATTTACTAGTTCTAGAGCCTGATTCATTTTAATCTCCAGTGTTGATCTGCTGTTTCCACCAACTACGATGGCCAAGTCGTCCGTCCGTCTTATGTTTATATTGGATAAAACATCCTCAACTTCTTCTCACTGATGTGAGATATCTCACTATCTGGCGTATCACAATCCTCCTGAGTACATGTTCGGGAGAATCCTCCATTACATTATCTTCGAGTACAAACTCACTAATGATTGTTTCAGTGGTTTCTCCAAAATCACTCGTTTTGCCCTGTTCGTTTGCATTTATTCTTAACGATTCGATGACTCTTCCAGTACCCTTCAATCGACCAGAATCCTTGAAGAAGAACTGTTACGAAATACTTCATGGATCTTCATTTAGTTGATCGTATACAAAGCCATTCAACGAGTCTTGTTTGGCTTTCTTAATCATTTTTCTTAGTCTGTCTGCTAAGTCCAGGTATTGCCTCTTTTTTCTTCGCGTTCTTCGGCCTCACGTTCATTCTGATATGCCTTTCTTCGTCTGTAACAGTCGTTTTTAATTCTTTCAATGATATTGTTCCACCATACAGGCTTAGAGCAGAATATCTTCTTTTTGGGAACGGTTTCTTCGGTAATCGTTCTTAACAGCTCTTCCAACTCATGAATTATTCTGTCTATGCATGTCTTCGTTGGTTCCTATACTATCCTCTCCATCTTAGCTTGACCAGTAATGGCCATATCAAAAGCTTTCTCAAAATTAATACGAGATATTCTCGATTTATAAATTATCGTGTCTATTTCATGAGTTAATTTCCAATTATAGGTGATTAATCTGTGATCGCTTAGTGAGTCTTGCAATATGGTCCATTCCTCCAGCCTATATATGGTTTTCTGGTTCCCCAGGGTCACGTCAATGTTGATTGTTCCCAGCGGATTACAAAAAGTTGTTATCGATTTCCAGATATTATGAACATGCAATCCTTCGGTCGTCAGAAATTCTGCCAACGTCTCTCCTCGATCATTCGAATCCGACGAATGCCGCATGGAGTGATGAGTAATGGAATTAATTCCCCATATGATTGAGCTATTTTTACATTGGTTAGAAATGGCTCTGATCTTAGTTAATTGTAGTTGCACATCGAATACACTCGATGACGGCCAGTAAGCGCTGCAGACCACTTCTAGTTCTGCAGACCACTTCTAGCAGACCAGTTTTACTTCCTCTTAGAGAGACATTAGCAGTAGCGATATGCTGATCGACAAGTTGATATTGATATTTTGAGACCATGAAAGATAGTGATATTTTGAGACCATGAAATGGGGTATTAACAATTACAATGCACGCTTTGAAGTTGACTCTTTCATCAGCTATCAGACCGAGCCCCCCAGACCAGGAAACGGTTCCTGGTCTCGCACGGGCGAACGCCGTCTCTCACCCAAGTGTAGGATTTTTGAAGAAGTAGCATGTCGATGTTTCTATCTGCCGCGTTGGTTAAGCAGTCCAAGGTAGCTGAATAATTATGGTGAATGTTCTGTTGCCCTATTTTAACATAGTTCTTCTTATGCATCGTTACTGCCGAAATCTATGTTAGCTACGAACGATTCCATCCTTCTCTTGTATATTGAAAAGTTCGCGTACCTCGGTCGATGTTTAGTGTCGGTCATCTTGGCCTGAGTGCACAGGATGCATTTATGTTTTTCAACCTTATTCTTATTCGGGAACTCCTCGTATCGTGTTCATCTTCTTTCTTTTATTTTTATCTTCAACTTGTTCAAAACAAGCATCCAATTTTTTAATGTACTCCATTATTCTGTACTATTTGCAGTTGAGATCGTTCATTTCACTTTTCTTCTGAGTCGTCGCCTTGCTTTTCTTCTTAGGCATTTTAACAAGGTCTTTATCCGCTGAATCCTGACTATATGCCAGATCTCTCTGCCGCTTGCTCTTCATATACTCGAACTCCACTCTTACCTACCGCAGAAAAATTTCGTACTGTAGGGGTGGATAAAATAGGGCAATGTGAACATTGGCAGGATCTATCCAGTCCGCCTGATGAAAGAGGTTCCCCAACCCATTTTTAAACACCTCTTAGCCATAGACCGTAGCTTATGGGGTGTCACAAGTCTGATAACACGGCTAATGGCAGGCCAACTGGTTACTTACATTTAAATACTTTGGTTACTAATGTAGATATTTAAAAACACACACAAATATATATATATATATATATATATATATATATATATATATATATATATATATATATATATATATATATATATATATATATATATATATATATGTGTATGTATGTAAAATTGTTAATGTCGGTATTTAAGGCTGGCGGTTCTCGGCATTATCCTGGAATGGGTCGAGGACCTCTGCACATAACTCCTCCATCCCTAAACGGAAGATTGTCCCTCGAGGTTGAACGTTCTTCAACGCCCAGAACGTTTTCTGGGCGTTGGTTGTGGTTCTTCGGCTTCGGTCCTTGGATCGGCTTGTGGCTTTCTTCTTTTCAGTTGATAGAAGACATACCATACTCCAGCGGCGATCCGGATAAGGTAAATTGGCATGGTCCAAAAGCTGTGTTGAATATGTGAGGGACCAATTAATTCAATGGGTGCTATTTTATTTTGCTCCCTTTGTAATTGATACATTTGGTCCAGCGGTATATTTTCTAAGACGAGCTTCGTCCTATACTTTGTTGGTGCTTGACGCTTATTGACTGATATTTCTTCTAATAGTAGAGGTCGGATGAAGGATTCTTCTTTATGATTTTCATATGTAGAGTCCTTAGTACGAAATTTGCAATCAATGGGTATTTCGATTAAATAAGTTCCTTTTAGCTGCACAAAATCTGTCCCTTTGCATGTTGTTTCAATTGGCAAATGTTTTTGTTTTTTTTTGTTTTGTTTTGCTGGCAAATACGGCGATATAATGGGCTTCGCTCAATTGCTCTATGACGTTTCTAGTCAATTCGATCTGAATTTCTTCACAAGCTTGGAGACTGGTGTCTAACTTTAATAATCGGTGGATACAATTGTCGATTTCCAATCCATTTATTAAATTGGCCTTTATACAGAAGTATTGATTTTGCAGCATATCACAAGGTACTGGCATGTATTGGTAGAAATCCGTGTGCATAATCAGATAGGTATTAAGAGGAATAATAGTAGTAAGGTTTTGTGTAGGTATTGAATATAAATGGAAATATTGAAAGGTCTCAGGATAAATTATTGGAAAGTGAATTATGAAAACAACTTTTTTATGATGATAAAATGCTTGAATTTCTAAAGCATCATAATAATAATTAAAATGTGATTTCAGGAAAAGCATTTCATTATTTGAATATAGCTTTACGGCTGTATCACACATTGATTCTAATTCATCGATTTTAAGTAGACTCGAGTGTGCGATCTTTAATCTACCAAAAGTGATTGAGTTTTCGATATTAGTTAATAGTTGTAAAATAACGCTAAGGCTTATATTAATCTGATCTAATACATTTTTAGAGTCGAGTTAATGATTTAGATTTGATACTAGGTCGTCAGTTCTCAATCTCAACTGTTTTATAACTTCAGTGACTATATCTTGATTATGATTTATTAGGGATATTGTTCTATTAAAGTTTTCTATCATTTTGGTAGTGAGAGAAATTTGCTTGTTTACCTTGTCTACGATGCCTCTTTGGTTAGTTTGTAATTTATTAATACTATTCACATAAAATTCTGCATCATCCGCATCTAAATTACCGCTAATGCTTTTGATTACAGAGCCTAAGCCATTAATTAAACCTCTTTTGGTACGATATACTGGATTAATAGTATTATACATTTGTTCCCCTGACATTAGTTGGTATGACATTGCATTATGAAAATTTTGAAGTTCAAAATAAAAAGGATTATGTTTTATCTCTAAAACATTAGTAAACTCATCATAACGCTTCCTGAGAACTTTGAGTTGTCTTTCTATAGGTTCTTGGTCATAATAATGAAGGAAGGTATGCACTTTTGATTTTAAACGCGCTATTCCTAGCTTATACGGAAGAAGTCCCGGGTTTTGAGCTAAGTTGGTTATTTTCACTTCTTGAAGGTGCTGCTGGCAGCAGAAGCTGGGAAAAGCTTTTTAAATTTTTTTTGTGAATTAATTTTGATCCTGAATGAATTTTAATATTTTTATTTTTATTTACTTTCTCTTTTACATATTTCTGTGTTAATTTATTTCTGTTATTTGAATTTAGTTTTCTATAAATATTTTCACCTTCTTCATATGATAATGGATCTTTACTGATGTTTACTGATGATACGTTCTTTAATGGATGTTTACTGATGATACGTTCCTTTTGAGAAGTCATGTTTTCATTTAACTTCTTATAAATTTCTTGAGTAGCTTGGCGATGTTCTACGATATAATTGTTAATGAGTTTTTGATTTAAATTAATATCAAAAGGATCTTTTGAATTCAGATGTCCATTTATTATATCAATTGGTTTTTGTTTTGTTACAGAATGTATTGAATTGTTGTAACCTAAAATTGCATAAGGCATTTGATTTAAAATGTCACTTTTTTGTTTTTACTAATAATCACTCGTAAATGTTCTAATACAGTAGAATGGAAACGTTCTATGGACCCATTCGATTCTGGATGATTATTAGAGATATAGTGAGGTTTGATATGGTGTGTTTGAAGAAATTCTTGAACAACACTGTTTTTTAGTTAGGTACCATTGTCCATGGTAACTATATTTGGTAATCCATAATGTGAAATGAAAGTAAGTAATGATCGTACAATTTCAATACCGGCTAGACATTGTAACGGGTAGGCTTGAGCATATTTCGAAAATGTATCTGTTATAGTTAGATATTCTTGTCCTTGAGACTGAAAAGTGTCTATATGGATTATTTCAAAAGGCTTAGAAGGTGTTGGAGTAATCATTAGCTCTTGGCGTGGTGGGTTTCTATCATATTTATTTAATTGACAATTTTCGCACATGTTGATGTAATCTCTAACATCTGATTTAATTCTTGGCTAGTAGTAATTTTTTCTGTTTCTGTTTCTAGAATTCCACGGTGGTTGGTTTTTCCTTCAAGACAATTTTAAATAATAGTGTTTTGTTTGTCTTTCTCTTTAATGTCTTCCCAGATAACATTGCATTTAACGAGTTTGAATGCTGAACTTTTGAATGTATTTCTAAGTATGTTATATTTCCGGAAAACAATTATCATCTTTGAAGTGAAGTGCGTACGTAATTTTGGGTTTGATAAATTCTTTAGAGAATTTTATAAGATCAGTTTCTAGGTTATTTTTTGAAAGTTGTACATTAGTTCTTGATTTTGTAGGGAATATTTGTATTGTTTTTGGTTTCGCAGGTGAATAATAAACAAGGTCTGCAATTATTTGGTTAATATGGATATTTAAAGGTTTTTCTGAAATTGTTATTCCAAGAATACTGTCTTCGTGACTAGTGTGTACTGTTATGCCATCGTCGTTATCATTTCGGCTTTCATTTTGAGCATTTTCCGGTTGTTCTACGTCAGATATAAGGGTTTGTTTTCCTATATTACCAGACATTGAAGCGTTGTCATCATTTTCTCTAGACATTATATCATTAAGTTTGTCCATATATTCTACTAATTGGTCAAATTCTTTAGTATGAATTTCTACTCCGGAAAGTGCATCTGCATTCGTATTGTACTTTCCTTTCTTGTACATCACTTCATAGTCATATTCTTCTAGACGTAATCTCCATCTTACTAATCTAGAACTTGGTTCTTTTAATGACAACAGCCACTGAAGTGGTTTATGATCTGTTATAATTTTAAACTTGCAACCAAACAAGTACGGTCGGAAATACTTTGTAGCCCATACTATTGCTAGTGGTTCTTTTTCTATTGTGCTGTAATTTTGTTCCGATTCATTTAAAGTTCTTGATGCCTAGGATACAGGTTTATCACTGCCAATAGGTCCTTGTGACAATATTGCTCCTATTGCTACGTTACTTGCGTCTGTTGTAAGATTAAATTGATTCGTAAAGTCGGGATAATATGGTTCATTCATTAAAATGTTTTTACAATCCTCAAAGCATTTTATGAATTTGGGAGTATGTTCAATTTTTGCGTTTTTCTTTAGGCAAAGAGTTAGCGGTTTTGTTAATTTCGCAAAATCTTTAATACATTTTCTGTAGTACCCTAATAGACCTAAAAATCCTTTAATTTCCTTGGTGGTTTTTGGTAAAGGGTATTTTTGTATGCTAATAATCTTGTCGGGATTAGGTTTCAGATAGTGTGAAACCTAATAAGTTACTATGTGCCCTAAATAAGCAACTTCCTTTTTCAAGAACTCACATTTGTCCAATTGAATTTTGAAGTTTGTTTCTCTTAATCGTTGGAATACATTTTTCAAGTTAACGATATGTTCTTGCAAGGATGTCGAGTAGATAATGATATCATCCAAGTATACTAAACAAATTTCGTTTTGTAGTCCACGTAAGATGTTATCCATGGTACGTTGGAAAGTAGCTGGTGCATTGCGTAACCCAAAAGGCATTCGGACGTATTCATAATGCCCGTTCTCCATATTGAAAGCTGTTTTTGGTATATCACATGGTTCCATCTCAATTTGGTGGAATCCAATCGAGTATTTGGTAGTATTTGGAGGAGCCAAATCGAGTGTTGTAAAATAGTTACAGCGACTTAATTTGTCTAAGACGTCACTTATTAGGCAACGGATATCTGTCTTCAATGGTTTTCTCATTTAATTTACGGTAGTCGACTACAATTCCCCATTTTTTCTTGCCAGAAGCATCTGGTTTTTTGGAGACTACCCAAATTGGCGATGACCATGATGAATCGCTAGGTCTAATAATTCCTTGTTCTAACATGGATTTAATCTGTTTCTGTATCTCGTCCTTATGAATAAACGGATATCTGTAAGACTTAGTGTAGACTGGTATTTCGTCTTTTGTCTTAATGGTGTGTTTCACTTGGTTGATAAAAGTTAAAGGTTGGTTTTCGGTATAAAATATATCTGAATACTTTTTACATAGCTTAATAACGTGATGTTTTTCTTCTGGGTTCATATGAGATGTTCGAATCAGTTTTTCTATATCAATAATTTGTTTATTACCAGGTCTGAGATGCCAATTTGGTAAAGTTCGTAGTCGTTTTGTTTGAATGGAATTACTCTTATTGGTGTCGTCAAGAGCAGACAAATTTCTTTACCCGTTTTATTTAAGATTTGAATTGAAGCTAATCCATTTTTTACAATTGTTAAGGTTTCTGGAATTTCTATATTTTGTATCTTCTGATGTGGAACTAATACATCACCATTTTTAATGTTTACAGGCATTTTGGTTATTAATTTTGTATGCGATTCGATTTTTATAGAATGACAACATTTTTGAACAGTTGGTTGGTATTTTATAGGTATTTTACTGTGCGGTGTTATTAAATATGAATTTAGAAAATCTAATTTTGCGTTTAGTAATTTTAAATTGTCTAATCCAATTAGACCATCATAAATATTGTGAAAATTAAACAAGTAAAATTTTAAAGTTTCGTTTTGATTAAATTCAGAAAACATTGGTATTTCGCAACAGTAATCATGAGAAGAAGTTTGAAAGACAGTAGATACTGTAAAAGATTCATAAAATATTTCATTTTTAAAAAAGTTATATGCAATGTCAGGATTAATAAAAGATTTTGTTGACCCTGTATCTATTAATAATTTAAGATGAGGTTTCGAAATTAAAATGTAGGGCAATTCTTTTTTGTCTGACGATAGATGATACTCTACTAAGGTTCGGTCTCTTGAACCGGGTTTTCCTGAAAATCCTGAGTCGTCTCGTGTTCATTTTCATAGAATTCGTACTCGGTGTTAATGTCCTCGACATATGTTTGTTTGCAAAATGATTGTAATTTGGATTCGGCTTTCTAAATTGGGAAGTATTTCTTGTAGATATACTCATAGGCGTGGGTCTGTTTTGTATGGGTCTCGGATTGGAATTTCTTCCAAAAACTTGAGAATTACTTCTAATATTTTGAGCGGGTGGACTCGGATGTCTTTGTAGATTTATTGGTCCACGAGGAAATTGTGTGTGTTGAACCTGAGGGGGTTGACAAATTTGATTCAATGGTCTAAAATTGTTAATGAAATTATTTATTGGAAATCTCACTGGTGGATGGGTATTTTTAGAAATCGGTAGTGTAAATGGAATTTGATGCGTTGATTTTTGATAATATTTGATATTTTATTCTTCAGTTATAAACTGTAATGCTTGACTTAAGCAATTTGGACGCATAGCTCGTATAGTTGGACCTAGAGTATCCCTTAGTCCTGTTAAAAATATTTTTAATGCTTGCTTAGTGAAAAAATCTCTCTTACTAGTTCGTTCTGCGGGTGTGGTGCTGTGCAAATCAATATAATTACAAATAGTATTGAGCAGATGAATTACCCTTTCGTGAAATTGTGCCGGTAATTCTTGTGGTTTTTGTTTTAAATTAACCAAATCTTTTGCTAATTTTGCTAATAAAGGATTTGCAAATTTTAAATTTTGTAATTTTTTAAATTTGTAAATTTTGCAAATATTTCGTCTGCATTTGTCACATTTTACTATGTTTTTTTTAATTTTTGGAATAATGCCAAATTTGATACCGTCCCCTTTTTTTACTTTGCGCCCTTTGATCTGGCATAGGTTCTGATTCTCGAAGGCCAGTAATTGTGAAAACAATACTCCGAAGTTCCCTTGGAACAGATTTTTCTTGCGTTCTGTGTAGTAATGTGGTCCAATAAGTTCTTGGCCTGGAGTCTTCACGAAAACCCTCATTTCCAGCTTTAATGCGCAGTATACCATTAAAAATTACGTTAGCGTTTACGCCAGCTATATCCAAAATCCAAAACCAAAGCACTTGAGGCCATCTTCTAGTTCTTCTTCCGGTTTTATAGCATGCGTACTTTGGTTTATTGAGTGTACCCAACTTTTGGTTTCATTATAGAAGTTTATAATGTCTGGCTTCCCATTGATTGTAAGAACCAATTATCTTCAGTATTAATCCTATTAGTTCCAGATATTGGAGGTATAAGAGACAACACGTCCAATGTCGGATTCGTTTTATGAGTATCCTTGCCAGTGTATACGAAGGTATTTAGGTGATAATGTGTTCTAGCATCCACCGAACACTGCATTTTAATTCCGTACTTGTCCGACTTACTTAGTAAGATATTCGCTGTAGTTGTAGTTAGATTGACAATCAGTAATGAAAATATTAAAAATATTGGATATGGCAGCAAGTTTGTCTCCGTTGGCAATACCAACTGGTCTTGCAGTTTTATCATCAAAACGCATGGCGGGAAGTCAGAAATAAAAACGGTTGAAAGTCATTGTAGTTCGAAATATATGTTGTCCGGTACCATTTGTGGCAAATAATGATCTCAAATTTTCGTGATTTGATTTGAAAACCCTGCCACATATAATAGGCCGAAATATGCTTTCACATCAATAATATCCAGATGGTTTGTATACCGACAACAAAGGTTATGCTTGTTATACTTAGCGAGTATAGTAGCTTTGCGCAGTGGCATTATTGTAACCGATGAGGTTTATCCAAAGTGTGACGTTAAAGTGTTCTATTCTAATAATTACTTAGGCGACACCCCCTTCCACGTGGGCTCCATTGGACAACGTTAGGCTGGCAATTAGTCGTAGACCTTCACCTTCGGCTAAGAGGTGTTTAGAAAGGGGTTGGGGAACTCTTTTCAAAAGGGCGAGCCGGCGGGCTCTGCCAAAGTTCCGGCTAGGCCGGTCTGGCGTTGCGAGGCTCCGCAGTTTGCACTGTGGAAATGGAGTAGGTTAAGCAGAAATCCAAATTTTTGGAAAGAATGGAAGTATTTTTAGATTGTGTCAGGAAGTTGGAAGCCAATATCGAGGCTTCAGAAAACAAGAACAAGAAGAAAAAGATGAGCAAGATAACCAGGTTACTGGTGGGTAAGTTAGACGAACTTACTCATCAGTTCATGGCAGTTGTAGATAATAGCCCAGAATTTAATATCAGGGCTGAGGTTTCAGAGATCAAGAGATTATTGAACAATCAAAATGAATGCGCTAAGGAGCAGTCAAAGATGCTGAAAGAACACCTTGGCCGGAGGAGTGAGCAGACTTACGCAGGAATTCCAGTACCGGTTTCCAAGAGTTACAAAATACAAATACCCAAATCGTCGGACGGCAGGGATATGCTTGGGGATGATCTCATAAAGCTAGTTATGCAGAAAATTAACCCTAGCAGACTGGGCATAAGCCAACCAAAATATATTCGATAAGAAACAACAGGGTTATTATTGAGTCAGCGTTTAACGATCTGGCTAAATTGGCAAACTCAGAAGAAGCTAAAAAATTGGATATTAAAGTCTCATCCGTGGGCAAATTTAATCCTAGAATAACCATTTATAACGTTCGGGCCAGCATCAAAAAGGAAAAATTAAGTAAAGAATGATATTATATTTGATAAAGGAGTCGTTTTTCCATGAAATAATCTGTCAAAACTTTAAATATTGGTTCGTCTTTAGTATATGTCAAAGTTTTCGCAAAAACTAGTTCTTCATGGATTTCTTGGTCCATAACAAAACGAACATATGCACATAATGATGCTTCATTACCAGGTAAAGTTGACTCATCCAGTTCTATAGAGAAATGGGTCGTTTGCTGATAATTACACAAAAAGCTTTCAATATCATAATTAATTTCATCAATACGTCTTTGAACTGTGTTATAGCTCATAGGATTTTTTTTAATTACATCATATGCAGGTTTGTGTAGAATAGTTCTTAAAACCAGGGAAGAGGCTGAACCGAGCATTATCCCTGTCTTCAAGTTCGGTCCTAGAGATAGGCACTATGTGCCCTGGGTGCTCGAAGTAGATGGCACTACAAGAAAGAAGATACTGAGAAGAAACATCATCTATTTGGGATGGTATTCATGCAGAGGCATGGTTAGAGTACAGATCACCAAATGTTTTAAGTGTCAGAGATTTGGACACATATCAACCAAGTGTACGGTAGAGCGAATATTGTGCTGGAAAACACGATTCAAGGAGCTGTCCAAGCATAAACAAGACTAAAGATCACAGATGCGTTCTCTGCCTACAGGCGCAGCTAACTGACATCAAGCATAAGCCCAGGGATGCGAAGTGCACCATTTACAAGGGAAGGATGGAGGCCTTCGTAGCTAGTATAGATTTCGGTGATGATGCGTAGAAACTACGTTATCGTCGGTCAGCAAAACCTCCACCACAGTCAGGCGACAACGCTAGACTGTTTAAGAAATGCAGTGGATAGAGATATAGACATTTAAATGGTTCAGGAACCTTATACGTATACGAAAAACAACATTTGTAGTCTCCGTGCGTTGGGGAGCTTCGGCCTTCCAGCTGATCAGACCACTAAATTAAAAGCTTGTATTGTCATTATTATTGTATTGTCCTGCACTATTCGGTTTAAAAATCTCTTAATATTGAAATTAATTTACGGCGACGGCCAGGATATCGTTGAATAACACCAAGATTGTGATGTGTAGGGCCTACTGGTCCCCATCTAGGGAATTCCGTATTCAAGAACAACTTGATTTATTAATGAATATCAACTCCGGCTTTGGAAACAGTCCAATTATTTGGGCGATTGGCACCAACGCGCACTATCCTGCGAGGCATTCTCGATAGGCCAACGACAGAGGAGAGTTGTTGGCTGAATTTTTCTCTCTTGAGAATTTGCACATTTAGCAGTCCACTGGGCATTGATATTACAATTGGGAATCAATGCACAAATAATAAGATTACGAATTGGAGTGTTCTGGAAGATTCCTTAAGCAATCACCGGTTCACTGCAAACTTAACTACGAAATCTTACGCTCCACCATTAGAAGCTCTCCTCGTAGGATCAATGTGGAAAGGGCTCTGGACATGGCGATCACTGGATTGGCAAATCAAGGGAGGCTTTTATGGGAGCCGGCTCATATAGTCAAAAGAGTGTTAGAACTGGAATGACTACTTAGAGATATCACGGAGGAGGCTCATATAGTCAAAAGAGTGTTAGAACTGGAATGACTACTTAGGATATCAACTAAATCGGTCTGGTGGAACGAACGACTGGACGAACTCAGGCGCCTTGGTCTCAGACAGAGGAGATCATATCAAAGGACTGTCGATGCGGCGAAAAGATCGAGACTGAGGGATGTATACTTGGAAACATCAGCCAAGCTGAGAAAGGAAATAAAGCCTTCTTTATTTCCAAGTCGTTCGTGGAACGTACTTTTCAAAAACCAACTTATAGAGGACCCTTTGAGCATTCCGTATAAGATTGCTTCCGGGAAACTTAAGAACACCTGCAATATAATTAATAATATTAGACTTGGACAGGACGGCGAAGGAACTGGGCTTCGACGAGCAGGCGTTGCACAGAATGACCGCTTTAGAGTATGAGCGTCCTAGGACCAATGTTATTTTGGTGACTAAGGAGGAGGTAGAAGAGTATCTTCTAAGGTTAAATAATAGTAAGGCCCGGCCCAGATGGGATTCCGGGTATTGTGCTGAGAACTGTGGCGGTCGCTATTTCCGACTATGTTAGCTGGATCTTTAGGGATTGTTTGCTGTTCTCTTACTTTCCAAGAAGATGTAAAGAGGGGACCTTGATCACTATACGTAAACAAGGTATGAGTTCGGATAGTCTGGGAGCTGTAAGGCCAATCACGCTTTTGGCGATCTTGGGAAAGGCGTTGGAACATTTCATCCGTATGCAACTGCTTGCGGTTATCACCGAAATCAATAGTTAGAGGCGCCTAGACAGGCCTTGGGCAGATTTGTTAATGCTGTCGGCGAGAGTCAACTTAGATATACTGCTGGCATATTCTTCGATATAAAGGGTGCTTTCAATGACGTTTGGTGGCCAGCCGTGTTGCATGCTCTCAAGTCTAAGAACCCTCCTGCCTACTTGTTCAATATCATAGACTCTTATTTCTCGGACAGGAAGGCCAAGCTCGATATTGGGCCAGACGCGGCCAGGAAGAAGCTTCAGAGAGGTTACCCGCAGGGTTCCAGGCTTGGTCCGATGGTATGAAACCTGGTTGTGGACATGCTGTTGACTGAGTTTGACAGCTTTTCGGATCTAGAGAAGATTGCATATGCGGACGATCACGCGATAATTGCTGGAGGCAACAGCCGTCCTGCTCTGAAGATGAGAATGAATGAAGCCTTAGAACTAGTTCATCGTTGGGCATGTACTAATAAATTAGAGATTTCGTTGGACAAGTCCACCTACCTGGTCTTCGGCAGGAAACTGACCGGTACCTTGGAGTCATCATGACGACAAATTAACGTTAGGAGCTCACATAAAATACTCCTTTGACAAGGCTAAGAGGCTGTTTCTATTGCTCAGAGATCTCTGAGCGGAGTATGTGAGACTCCTGCAGATTCATTACGAATGATTTTTTATGGGGGGATGCCAGTATTGAAGTATGGCGCGGAAGTGTTCTCTGAGAAGTTGGCGCATGCGAGAAATCATGTTAAATTTCAGTCAGTAAGAGGGATGGTGTCCCCGAACTATTATTGGTGCATACCTTACCACCTCTACGCTTCTTCAGTGCTTGCTGGCATTCCTCCGATTGAGGAACTTATTTACGAGGCCCTGGGCTTCAAGGCTCATTATGCTGGGATTCAGCTGTTAAGATACGGATGCAAACATCCGTGTCTTAACGCTAGGTATCAAAATACCTAGCGAGCTAAGGCTCGGTAGGAAAACATCAAAGATGTCTTGAGGAACAGAACCATAACCGAATGGCGTCAGGCGGTGGAGAGGGATTTGGTGGGATCCCCCGCTTCTTCTTCTCCTTAGCGGCTATAGCAGTGACCCTTTCATTAATTTTTTCGAACATTTCTTGCTATATATCATCACTAATAAGACATTGCCAATACAAAATAAGGGTTTCCGACATAATAATCCGTGCCTTTCCTATAATGCTTGGTAAGTGACTTATTATGTTATGTTTTCGAGTCCTAGAAGTGGCAGGTAGAATATTTACCCATGTGTATCTATTTTTGTCGTAAAAATAACCTGTAGGATGTTTCTCATCATCATAACCTAAACATCTACCTATAACCTACATTATCTACGCCTCTTTCGCTTTCTTCGTCTTCTTGTTGCTCAAATTCTGTTTTATGGCTGCTATGTTTACTATCTTGATCTGAAAACACATTGTCACTGTCTAATCCATATACACGCACCTGACTCTACAACAATTCAAATTAAACTAACGGCATTTTCGTGGATCGATAGATTATTGACCGCCCTAAGATTAGACCCCTAAGTTTCACATGCGAAATCTATCATTGAAAATGTATGGGGTAAAATTTAACCCCGCCATGGTACTTAAGGGTTAAAGGACATTAATGTGTAAATTTTCCTTTTTTTTATAAAAACAAACCAAACCAAATTTTGGCCGAATTGTATTGAACAAATGGCTATACAAGTATTATTCTTAAATAATATCTTAAGAGAACAATTGAACGATAAATTAATTTTTCTAACAATTTGTAATGTTGCTAAATCTAATAAAAATAAATTAGTGTTTTCTGCCAAAATGGTTACATTTTGTAGTTTTAGGAAAACTTTTTGATTAAGATAATGCAAATAATCGTAGGATAAATGTATAAAAGTTGTTTCTCTTACACCCTGTATATTTGAATATTTGTAAATGTTTTGTGTTAATTTCTTATTCTTTTTTTATATATTTTTGAGCTATTTCTCTCTTTTAATTCATGTTGCTTTGATGGGCCACGCTTTCCTTTTTTTGTAAAAAACAAACCACATTTAGCTAAAGCGCATGGAATAAATAACTATAAAAATATTACATTTTATTTTCAGATATGACCTTAAGAAAACAATAAAGCAAAGCAATCATTGGTTAAATTTACGAAAGCTATTTCTCTTACATCCTGTATACCATTCGGTTTCAATTTTGACCTGAAATGTTCTGTTTTTCAGGTAGCAATCTCATTTTTTTTATTTACCCCTGTATTTTATAAATCTGTATATCATTGCTTTTCACTAGATTGTAACGTACTCACTTTATCGGGCTAGCTTTTTTATGTCGGGGCTGGGTACGTAGGTGAGAGCTTTAGGTCGTGCACAAAAACAACATTGAAATAAAATTATATGTATATATTAATTAGTGAACCAATTATAATTATGTATATATAAAAAACATAAGAAAAGGAAAAAGAGATGCGTAGCAATAATTACAATAAAATCAAAAGTTGGGTGCCAGTGGAGGCCTATGCCAACCACAATAAGGAAATGCTTATTCTTTAAGTACTAATATCGGTACTAGAGCCTACAGGTATCGGATGTTCGGTTCGGCTAATATGGCAACGGTACTGATGTGATAATGGAAAGATGCATAGTACAATGGAACAGCAAGTTGCGTTCGATCGTCACAACTGGTGACGTAAGTGGTAACGTACGGAATCAGTACGGTATGCATAGTGGTGTGTCGTGGTTGCGATGGAGGTTGTAGTAGACCCTAAATATAAAGTCAGAAGGAATCACAAAAGTGCCTTGAGATTCAGAAAACTCACCGTGGTTGTCGATATTAAGGGTTAGGAGAACACGCCACGCTGCAGATTGGCGGTAGACAGATTCGCAAATGCTGGGTTAATTCATGGAAGCGGCGCTGGTCGTACCAACCGGGACGGTATTACAAGGGACTTTAGAAGCTATAGGGATGGCGGAATCTGCACCATGGACGGCTTTTCCATTCTGTTTTAGGTTGACCCGTAGGCCCCGACCTTTATAAGATTAATTTACACCAAAGCGGGTCCTGACTTTATCCCTTTTGGGGGTAATCTTACCCCTGCAGCGTCGAACTTTTTCCTGTGGGTCCGCTTCGACGTTATCTAAACAGGGTTTGCAGCGAAGACCAGAAAATCTTTGCGAAGGTTAATTAGAAAATGACGACTAAGTCTTATTGGGAGTTCGACTAGTCCGCGTTCAGATGCCGGACCGATGACCGCGGAAGCCGACGGTCCGCCATCTGCAGACGGGAAATCTGGGTTAAGAAGGCGGTAATTGTTGGATCTTATGCAGACTGGAAAACTCAAGAAATTCAGGTTCCACACGTTTGCTGTCCGGAATTAATGACGAAGTAATGTGGACTTAGATTTTTAACCCTCCAAGGGAGTTGGGAGGGCTTCAGTTAGTTGCGCCTGAAATTGGCTAACAAATTGATCCAGTAATTGCTCCACAAGTTCGGAGAAGGGATTTACTTGTGAAGAGGACTGTTTGGGAGGAACCATGTTCCTCTGGGACCCCCACATTAAGGTTGAAAGGGAAATCTTTTTATTAGAGTTTGGACCTGAAAAGACTGACTTAATTTGTGATGGTTTGCTTGAAGAATTTTCTGGACGCGATGGACATCCTTGGAAGCTGGCTGTATCTTTTCATCCGCAGTTGCAGCACGTCGCTTTGGTGGACTTCGCACTTCGCTTTGGTCCTTCTTGCAGTCCCTGGAGTGATGTTGTCCTCCACATTTGACGCAAGCTGGGTCCGCATGGGGCTGGGAAACGCCTCTCGCGTTATGATGAACCCCGCAGGGTCCGCCATTGCACTGTAGAAACACTACTAAAAACTTGATCGAGAGCAAAGAGCGACTAGTCTCTTCGAAGTCTTGACCAGAACTGACCATGGACGGTGTGTTTCCGGAGACAGATAAGAGAGGTCGCCGCCCATACGTATGTAAGCAGAAAATCTGTGACACCCGTCGGAGATCGGAGTTGGACAAATACGAAGGAAATCCCAAACGTTACAAGGTGGTATTATAAACCTTTTGGATATTTAACAATGCAACTCCCGTAAAATGTTTAATGAAATTGTTGAAATCCCATTTGGCCTTATTATTAATTTCGATGTATTTTAGGGCTCCTGTAATAATATTCTCAAGTATTTTCCCTATATTACTTACCTATGAAATTGGTCTATACCTTTCTGGCTTCCGTGGGTCTTTATTTTTCTTTAAAATGAGAATCACAATTAAGTTCTTCTAGGTTAAAAGGATGGTTCATACCTTTATAATAACCCTATAATTAATTATGTAATTGCTTTGCGATTTAGGTTTTTTAGTACATTCAGAATCATCCCGTTTTGCCGATGGTTTTTTACGGCGATATCTGGGTTTATCCTACTGGTATTGTCGTCTCGTTTATTTGGTAGTCAGTGTCGTCGTCTTTGAATTGTCTGTAGACATTTTTTGTCTACTGCTTTTGTTTGCTGCTTACGTTGCATTGTCTGACATATTCCTTGTCATCGTGTTAACGTTTGTCAGTGTGGCGGCGATTTAATTAACTTTGTTTGCGTTGCTTGTTGTGTAGTCATCTCCGAGTCATGCTTGTTATGGCCCTGTTTTTCCTGCTTTTTATAATTTTCCAGACGTTCTTTTTATCTGCTTGCTTTTTGTTTACAGTCGAAGAGCTTGTTTGTTTCGCCTCAGATCGGTTTGTACATGCACGGGTCTGTCTACCTCCGCGTAGGAAATCGACGCGCGTGTATTTGTAGAACTAGTAATTATTTTATTTATACGTTGTGTTCTGATTTGTAATATTTGAGGGCCTGTACGGAATTTTGTCCGGGGAACATAAATGGTTATCACCGCAGATAGCGCAGCGGATTTGTGTGGACCCTTTATCTAGGGCGCATTTTTATGCCGTGATTTTTGCCACACTTCTGGTTTTTCGATTTACAATAACAGAATTCCGATCCATGGCCGTATTAACAGTTATAGCACTGTGCAAATTAATTTCTTCTCTCATATCTTTTGATGACATTATTGATTTCTTAAATTTCTCTATTTAATGGTATATTTTCATGGGAATTACACGATTTTCAGTTTTCAAAAATATTGATTAATTAATAATGTCCGATTTTCAGATATTTGACACATATTGTAGCAACCGATCTCTTTATATATTTTAGTTTTCGAAATATAAATTTTCAAGAATTCGAAAATTTGTGAAAATTGAATAACCTCGATGATTTTTGGAACACCGTTCGATATACTGAGTGACTCTTATCTCTTTTTTCTATATATTTGTTTAGATTCTCGATCCTACGTGAAAAAAAAATTAAACATTTTTAAATTATACGTTTGAAGAATAATTCATTTAAGAATTATAAAAGCAGTTATTCTAAAGTTTCAAATTTTCACTTCTGTCGGCAGTCTCCATGACCCCCATGATCCCCATGAGGAATGGCCCTAATGTAATCCATGTACAATATACGTTAAAATAAATAATATATATATATATATATATATATATATATATATATATATATATATATATATATATATATATATATATATATATATTAAAAATATAAAGGGATCAAATTTGACACTTACATTATTAATTTTTTTTAAATACGTTTAATTTGGAAGAAAGGTAAAAAATGATTTATTCAAATTATGCGCCATCGCTAGCTGCACATTTCTCCCATCTTTCGGCAATTTGAGGATGTCCTCCGAGAAAAGCCGTACGTATCTTTTGAGGTAGTCCAGTAATCAAGCCATTTTCGACATTGTTACATGGACAGTGCGTGAGATATTGATGAAAACAAGTGGAAGTTGGAAGAGGTCAGGTATGGTGATTACGGTGGATGGGGCAGAAATGGTATTTCTGACCGCTTTCGCTGTGTGTGATGGGGCGTTGTCATGCTACAAAATCACTTTTCCGTATCTCCTAAACTATTCTGATTGCTTTTCGATCAATACATGGTTCAAATTGATTATTTGTTGACGTACAGCGAACGGTATTAACTGTTTCACCTGGTTTTAGAAATTCATGGTATACGACACCTTTCTGATCCTACCAAATGCACAGCATTGTCAACTTTCCAAAGCGATTCGGTCTTGCGGTCGATGTTGATTGTTGTCCTCATCATTTTGCTGAGGATTGTTTTGATCGATCTAAGGTAAAAGTGAGACTACTACCAAATGCTGTTTCAACAATTGAAGTGGACCGTTTAAAATATGTATTTTTTTATTATCATTTTGATAAACATCTTTCATAACATTTACTCTTGAATGTTAACTTTTTTTGGTTGTAAAAAATGAGTTTATTCTCGAGTTTATATCTCCAACTTTAGTTTAGTTATTGTTTATTTACACTTCAAAAATTTATTATATTTGTAAAAACGCTATAGTAGTTTATTTCATTTGCGAATATGTATACCTAATTTAAATATGAACATCAACTCGCTACAAGATGTAACTGATTACCTAACCAATTTTTGAAAATAATATGATTTTATGACAGGAGATTCCGATTTCTTAATAACTTTTTGTCGTTTTGGTCACATAAAAGGCACTTTACTCTTTAAAAAAATAGATTTAAATTTTTAAATTAATTTAAATTTTTACATTCTCGCAGGAAAGAAATCAACACCATCAGCTAATTAGGATATTACTCTCCTAAAACTATTTAAATTTAAAATTGAGAATTAAATAGTAGGTGACATTCTCTACCTTATCTAGTAAGTCTTCAGTAATTTAGTACATTAACGATATTTATACAACAATTTATTGTTTGAAACAACTATAAAATTTTATCAGTTTCTTGTTTTTATTCATACTGCCCTACACCACTGGCAAAACTGGAAACAGTAGTCGGCCATATACAGCTACCATTCTGATCCCACTCAATCATACTCAAAGTTGTGAACTGACTCTTGTTTCCAGCGCCATGTCTTAGAAAATTAAGAATTATTAACCGCCACACCTGATAATTGACTCATGGCAAAAACACATGATTAAATTGTTTAATTAAATTAGGTGCTAGAAATGTCCATTATTTGAGTCTATATAAGTTCGGTACGGTTCTAACCTATTTTCGCGAACAGGATGAAAAAGTACTGGTAATATTTCAAATGCTATCTCTGCTTCTCTGTACATAAGAAGCATATCGTTATATCCGTGTATATAATACAAATTTGGTTTTAAATAGAATCTAAATACACAGTCAGAAGTTATTTTTGTTGGAAAATACCTGGTAATCATCTCAATTAGTCGATGCTACTAAATTACGATACTGCGATGCCACTTTTATTTTTAGGCTGATATATGGTTGATTTTTAATTTTCAAAAAATGTTCATTAGTTTATTTGTAGTTTTTTTCGGTAAATAGTCATTTATTATTTTCTAAGTATCATTAAAATGATAATTTTTATCGTAGCTTTTCGATTAGCGATTTAATAACTTTACAATTTTTTTTTGCAGAAAACCTTTGATTTTGGACCCCTGTAAAGATTTTTGTCTTTTAAATGATGTGAAAACACGTTGGTTAAATCTACGAAAGAAATTTCCCTTACACCCCGTATACTAACATTAACATAAACTAGAGCTAGGTATAAAACCCCCTTCAAGATGTATTTTTTCATACCTAAATAAACAAAAACAATGTAAATAAGTTAATTATCGATTGGCCAACACGAAATTGATCACGTTGAACAAAATACCGCAAAAAAAGATCTCGCCGGAGAAGGACAGGTACCTACTGCTCGAGCGAAGTTACGTTAAACAAAATTTATTAACCCAGGTCATTATCACCCACATCAATAATAATAAAAATCTTTTTAAAACCTGCAAGTGCGTAACAAGACGGAACTCGCAAAAATCAATACTTCTAAAAATTCTTTGCGATTATAAAAAACAAAATCTCTCTATGGCTTCGACTCTTCAATTCAAATCAAATAAAAAAATTTATCATTTCTATCTTGTAAACATTTGAATAAGATCCTGTCAAAGTTTCAAATAAAAGTGTCCAAGTCTTGGTGTAAAGTTTTTAAGATTTTTTTCTCCATCTCCCGAAATAACAGGCGCAGTCGATATTAACATTAAAGAAAAAGTTATAGTTAAGTTACTCGACTCACGAATTTAGTTTTTAAAAACCGTTTATTCACGATAATCAAGTTTTAACAAAGAAAATACTTATCTAATGAAATGACTTATAGTAAAAAGACTGCGTTCACAACGAGAATCTATTACGAAGTGAAGTTAAGGTTAGTGCTATATTTGCAATTGCTAATATGATAAAAATTGCAAGTGGTATTAGGGTCCAGTAGACTCGTGAGTTGGATGGCTGATTACTATATGCAAATTTCATATTGTCATAAGGCAAATGCGACCGTCATTTATTTTATCGAAGTTGATTTGATGTAGTTCCATATGTGAATTTCTTTCGTCTTGGGGTGGCATTTCTATATCAGGAATTTCTAAGACATATCGAAGATTGACTTGTCTTTTTTTACTTGTCTTTTTTTACTTGTCTTTTTTTACTTGTCTTTTTTTACTTGTCTTTTTTTACTTGTCTTTTTGGAATTAATTGCCATTGATTTCCAGTGGGCATTCTGGAAGCTGTATAATACTAGGTTCTTTAACTTTTGTTATGCTACGGCGACAATTAGTTTTAATTAGGACTTCTTTTGCGGGAATTATCAGGATTTCTTCTCCATGTATTTTTTCGATAGTTGTTTGTACGTAATGAACAGAAGTAACGGGACATTTGTTCATATTGATCATTATTCATTTTGCTGCACATAGATCTTCTTTACTCAAGGCTGTCTGCTGGCAAACAAACATTTCTTCTATATTTGGGCATAATTCCTGGGTTGTCCATTGGCTTTCTTCAGTGATAAGTGTATAGGGTTGAGGAAGGATAATCGTTTGGTTTTGGATAGGGATGGCATAAAGTTTGTACAAAGAGAATGAATTAGGCTCTATAATTGGTATGTGAACTAAAAAATTATGATTTTGTTTCTTATGAATACTTGAGCAGTGAAAAGTTTATAATAGTTAATTTGTTCTTGAAAATTAATTATTATGTTTTCTCCATAAATATTTTGTGCTTTAATTTTAAACATTGTTAAGTAGTTCAGGGTTTAAGATGGTATTATGCATAATATTTGCGTCAGCGAAAGAAATTGCATTTTCTGTGTTATCAACTAGATGCTTAATTTTATTTATTTGGATATTTATGCTATCTAGAATAAGTGAAAAATATAAAGCATGAGATATGTAAAAAAGGTTTGTTTTTCGATTTCTAAAAGTTTTGTTATAATCGTATTTTGATTTTCTGTAATAATTTTTGTTTGTTTAGATTATGAGTCTATAACTTCTTTTAATATGGTTTGTACCTTTCTAAAATCCACACTTATAGTTTGTTGGTTTAGACTAATGGACTTTAAATATGCGTCATATAGTTCTTCATCATCAGAGTCCATTCTTCCGAAAAGCCATTTATTGATTTTACCTACGACATTAATAAGTCCGAGTTTGTTTTTGTGATTACTCTTATATAAGATAATTGTATTTTGCTCGATTAACTGTAAGTAATCTAATGTTTGATTTAGCTTTTGTTGGGTCATGTACATGAAATCGTTTCGCGTTTGATTGTGAATTGATGAATTTAATTTTAATAGTAATATCTTAGATTGTTTTAGACATAATTCAAAATTAGATATTACTGATTGATTTGTTCGTTACTTTGTGATAGTTCATTTTTTGAAAAGGACTAAAACAATTTTTTACTTTGTTATCTATCACTTTTATTTTTAAACAAAATTTCTGTGACTATAGCTTTGTAAAACGACTTTACGACTTTATGTAAAGTCGTTTTACGAAACTATAGTCACACAAATTTTGTTTAAAAATAAAAGTGATAGATAACAAAGTAAAAAATTATTTTATTCCTTTTTAAATTAGATATATTAATATGATAAATTGTCATAAATTGGGAATCGGTAATATAGGGTTTTCCTCCGTAAACGGGCAGAATAGGATTTTTAATTTGTTTTCTGAAACAAGGAGACGTTGTGGTTTCAGATTTTTCTTATGAATTTTTTTATTATTGGAAGTAACAAAATATTGCTTATCTTCTATATGGGGTAGGACTCGTTCGTATTTGTTCTTCTTTTTTTTTGGTTTTGTTCCATGTCTATTTTCATTTCGCTTGTCTAGAATATTTTTTTGTTGAGAGAGCAAATATTCGTAAATATGTTTGTTAATATTTTGAATATTGTCTAAATGGTCTTGCATGTAATATGTAAGTTTTTGTTCTTCGGTTAATTCTAAATGGTTACGGAAGTCTAGTTTTCCTTTAATTATTTGAAAAGGGGTATACTTAAGGGCACTATGGGTTGAATTGTTATATGACAGTATTGCATATGTCATTAGTTGTATGATATTTACATTAGGTTTTTCGTTTTTAAGGGTTATACTTGTTTCTTGGATGGTGGAATGTAGTCTTTCTATGGGGCTATTTGAATTAGGGTTTCTAGGGGTGCAGTAATGTATTTCGATTTTATGTAAGGTGCATAAGTTTTGTAAGACTTCGTTCTTAAAAGCGGTTTCATTGTCAACTGTTATTTTCCTAGGAATACCGTAATGATTAAAGTAAATTAAGAGTTTATTTACTATTTCTGTACTTGTTTCTGCATTAATTGGATATGCTTGCCCTAATTTAGAAAAACTATCTATTATTGCTAGGAAATATGTATTGTATGTTTTAAATGTGTCTATATAAATGTGATCGAATGGCTCACATCCTATAGGAGTTGGTTTGAAAACTATTTTATTAGGATGTCTTTCATATTTCGATTTCTGACAAATTTCGCAGGTATTAATATAAGATTTAACGTCCTGTTCAAGATTTGGCCAATAAAATATATTTTTGAGGGACGCTATGAGATGTTTTGGTTCCGTGGTAGAATTTAATTTTTCTTGTTGGCGCGGTCAGTTACGTCTTCTAGAAATGTTTTCGATATATACAGTGAAAAAGATACATTTTTAAAATACTTTTTAACAATTCTGAGAACTACTGGGGCGAGATTTTTGCTTTTAAAATGCATACAATATGTGTTTTTTGGAATAAAATGTTTCTTTTTTAATTTACAAATATCTGGTTCTTTAGGATCGTTCGGTAAAAATATATACAATCTTTGGTTGTAGAAAGTTTTTTCTTTTTGAATTTTTACTGTATTGTTATTAGAATATTTAAAAATAATTTAGTTTTTATATAAGTTTAATGGTTTCTTTATATAAGGTGCTCCTATAACAGGGTTTCCTATGTTAGAATGCTGCGTTTCGAGGTCAGAGCTTTTATTTGAGGCGTTAGTTGTTGACGTTGCTGAAGTTAAGTTTTTGTTTGGTTGCATTCTAATGTCACTAATAATATTGATTTTATCAGGTGATAGGTCTTTATCTAGTTGTTCTAGAATTTGTTCTAATTCATCGTTAGACATTTGAGGTAGTTCATCAGAATCGTAAAAGCTCTAGGGCATTTATTTGAATGCGCGAAAGAGCATTCAAATAAACTTTCATATTATGCTTGCCATTTTTATAAACAATTTCATAGTCATATTCTTGCAGTTTGAGTCTCCATCGGACTAGTTTAGAGTTAGGTACTTTGATGGCAAATAACCATTGGAGTGGTTTGTGGTCTGAGACAATTTTAAATTTGGTTCCAAAAAGGCACGGTCGGAATTATTTAGTTGCCCAAACTATAGCCAATAATTCTTTCTCTATAGTGCTATAAATGAGTTTCGCGGAGTTCAATGTTCTTGACGCATAGGCGATTGGTAAATCTTTGCCTATAGGTCATTGTGATAGGATCACGCCTATTGCACAATTGAAAGCATCCGTTGTTAATATGAAAGGCTTCGAGAAATTTGGATATTGTAATATCGGTTCATTTGTCAAAATATCTTTATACGTCTCAAAGCAATGTATGAATTCTTGCGTGAGTTCGATTTTTCTATTCTTTTTTAGCGAGTTGGTCATAGGTTTTGTGAGATGAGCAAAGTTTTTAATACATTTCCGATAATATCCTATTAATCCTAAGAATGATCTGAATTCTGTTTCCGTTTTTGGAATTGGGAACTTTTGTATGGCGTCGATTTTTTTTGGATTGGGTTTAATGCCATTAGTTGTAATTATATGGCCTAAAAATTCTACTGTCTTGCATAAAAATTCGCATTTATCCAGTTGTATTTTCAGGTTATGCTCTTTTAGTCTTTTGAATATTTCTCTTGGATTAGGCATATGTTCCTGTTTAGATTAGACATATGACTTCGACTTATTTAGCCAGGTTTTTGGGTTAGCCCTTTCGGCTCTTACCCGTTTCTAGTCAATTTTACCTCATAGAGGCACTAATTTTTTGGGGGCCTCTATCTGACCCAGGAGGTTGCCTAGCAAGTGGCATAGAATCAGTAAGATAAGAAAGAATAGTCTTTAGATGAAGTCCTGGCGAACTTTTGAGGTTAATGTGAAAGAAAAAAGAAAAATGAAATTTTTAAATTTTTTTCCCCATCGGAAAAATGAAAGGTTTTTAGCCGTTGGCGGACCGATTGATCGGAAACGATCTTTCGGACGGCCTGGCCACGGTTAGGTACATAAGCCGTCAAAGCGGTCTTACGCGAGCTGGGAATCGAAAATTCGATTTCTTTCTGCTCGTAGCCCGAAAGGCAAATTGGGGCATTACGCTAGCATTACCCGGGAAATTCGGGTAGGTTGTCCGGTATAGACTGGACGAGCGGGTTTTCACTCAAGCTTGCCTGTAGGCAACATTTGGCGTACATTTGGGAATGGAATTTTGAAATCGGGGAAATACCGGTTTCTTTCATTATTTGGGTATTTCGAACATACCACGGCGCGTTTAGTGCCATACGCAAGGTTTTGTTCTGAAATGTTTGAACCTTTTTAGCAGCCGTTGGCGGTAGAAAACGAAAATAGACCGCAAGACCATACAAATACACGGATCTTATAATGGTTATATAAATTTGAGTTTTAACTATCGGAGATAGTTTACTCGAACGACAAATCAAGGGGTACAGAAGTTTGAGGATTCCGTACCCCTTGCTGATCGTGAGCGGGATTTGGCTAGACCATTGGAGAGAGCGGTTAAAATGTAGACCTAGATAAGTTGCTTTTTGCAACCATGGTATAGGTACTTTATCTACCAGCAAACTGGCTTCGCAAGGAAAGCGATTTCTGGGGAAAATTATCGCCTGGGTCTTTTTAGGATTGACCTGCAGGCGCCAGAATTTAAGCCAGGCAACGGCAGTTTCGAGCACTTTCATTGCAATCGGCGGTGAATTACCGACGTTGCGAAGAACGCAGTGTCATGTGCAAAGAATGAAACACTGACGTCAGATTTAGGAAATTGGGCCAAATAGATGTTAAACAAGGCCGAGAGAAAACTCCGAGAGAAAAACCGACTCTATAGATTTGTTCGTCGAGAGGGTTGATTTAATTTTTACTTGAAAGGATCTGCCTTCCAGAAAATATTTTATAAGTGTGGCAAGGTCCCCGGGAAAACCAAAATAGAGGAGCTTATAAATAAGCTCCTCGTACCATACTTTATCAAAGGCTTTAGAAAGGCCCAAAAAGACAGCGCCGAGGCGCATACCTGATTGGAAAGCCTGATGAATTTCGCCAGCTAATCTGGCTGTCTGTTGCAGGGACGAATATCCCCGCCTGAACCCAAACTGCTCGTTCGGTATGATACCGTTGCTGTCTGTAAAGTCATTTACTGCGGATAACATGACTTTTTCGGCTATTTTTGAGAGGGTATTTAGAAGACTGATAGGCCTGAAATCAGAAGCAAGATTTGCATCTTGCTTCTTGGGAATCACAACAATATTTGCCTGTTTCCATGGTTTTGAAAAGTATTGCAATCGCAGAATGGAATTCACGATATTCTTGATTTCTGCTATTTGCTTACTTTGCAGCTTCTGGAGTTGGCATACCGGGATGCCATCGCATTCGGGAGCTTTTCTGGGGGCAAAACTACGAATTACAGCCACAACTGACTTTGGAAAAACGAGGTGTTCCTGCAAGAAGGAGAAATGAAATCAGTCTTTTTCGTCATTCGTGGGAATGCATCGGAGACGACCCGTTCTCTCTTCTGCGTGTAGGTCAGCCTCGGACTCGTCATTTGTAGTCTAAAAGGCTCCGCCAGCAGCTCGGCTTTCTCCGAATCGGAGACGGTAAAGGAGCCATCATTCGACTTTAACGGAGGAAGATCCTTGCGGAACTTCCCCGTCAACAATCTTGTCAGGCACCAGATCTGCCTCAGATTTGACGTGTCAACTGAGAGAAGTAGGTTGTCCTACTTCTCATTTCTGAATGCCAACATCTCCTCTTTGGCTTCTCTGGCGGCCCGATTTGCCCGTCGTTTATCCTGGTGATCGAAGGTATACCTGGCCCTCTTCACCAAGCGATTTTTAGCCTGGAGAAGATTTTTCAGGTCCGATGGGAGATCGGAAGTCAGCCGCTGCTGATTTGACGGCCGTGACTTCGTGGCAAGGCTGGATATCCCTTTGGATATCCTCTGTCAGTTTCCCGACAGCAAGATCGAGCTGCTCCGGGTCAGCAATCCCGGGGATGGAACCAGTAGAACGAGGTGTGGCTTGGAATACCCTCCAATCCGTCACGAAATGTGACGGTCTGAACGGCGCATCCAAGAGTCGGCCGTCGCCCAGTTCGAAAAGAACAGGGAGGTGGTCTGAGTTGAGCTAGCTTGCTTAGCGCACTTGGCAAGATCGTCGAGAGGGCGACATTACACGCTCTCAACGTCGTTCTTGCCGACAAGAACATACTGCCGGACGAACAGCTCGGTTTCCGAAGGGGGCATGCGGCCGTCCACCAGGCGGCACGGCTCGCGACGGAAATCAGGCAGGGTTTCGGTGGCAGGCGCCATACGGGAGCCGTCTTCTTAGACCTCTCGCAAGCCTTCGACAGAGTCTGGCATCTCGGACTCATAGTCAAGATGCTCAGGCTGGGTATACCAACAGACCTAGTCAAGCTACTGGCATCGTTCCTGACTGGACGCACTTTCCAAGTGCTCGTCGATGGTACTTTGTCTTCAGTCCAGCGAATCGAAGCGGGAGTACCGCAAGGATCCCCTCTTGCCCCAGTAATCTTCAACGCCTACAAGGCGGACTTTCCTAAAATTCCCCATGTAAAGACTGCATTCTATGCTGACGATACTGCTTTTTATACGTCAGCCCCCGGGACCTGGCTGATCACATCCAGGCTCCAAAGGCAGACGTTAAAAGCCCTAAAATGGCTAGCCTACTGGAGGTTAGCAATAAATCGCAGCAAAACCCAGGCTGTCCTCTTCACAAGAAGACAGCCGATAATCAGACAGAATATCCGCATCTACGGAGTCCCCATCAAATGGGCCAGATCGGCACACTACCTGGGCCTTGAGTTCGACAAGGCCCTCACGTGGGTGCCGCACCTAAAGAAGGCAACCGGGAAAGCAAGAGCCATGGCTCGTCTGCTTTACCCCCTAATGAACGGCAAAAGTAAGCTCTCGCTGAACATCCGAATAACCCTGTATAAAATCATGGTCCGGTCCGTCCTCACCTACGGATCTCAGGCCTGGTTCCCGTACCTCCCCCCAACGTCGATTGCAATTCTGCAATCGTTCCAGTCACGTGCTCTTCGCACAATAGTAGGTGCCCCATGGTTTGTAAGGAATGCGCAAATCCATCGGGAAACTGACACACCAGAGCTTCAGACATTCCTGTCCAGACTTCTGGACAAATTCCTAGCGACGGCGTCCCTTTCGGACAATCCGCTAATCAGAGCCACGGCAGCTTCATTGCCGGCCGTTGCCCCAGTATGACCATCCTCTTCGGTCATCACCTCCATGCCTAAAGGACGGCAGCTAAAACCCTTCGAACAAGCGACATTGTCGTGACGTTCGAAAAAATCAGTGAATACAAGTCAGGGCCTTCGGGTCAACTTAACCTCCAGGACAAGTAGTAGTAGTCTGAGTTGAGCTCGTGCAAGACCGACGTGGCAGTCGCTCGGGGTACACCCTTCGTTATGAAGAGGTCAATTACCGATCCGGCGAACCCCGGATGGTAATAGTGAGTGGGTTTGTCAGGATCATTGACGAAGCAACCAAGCGAGTCGCACAACCTTCTGAGGATCGCGCTACGATAATTCGTGTCGCTATAACCTCAGAGTGAGTTGTGTGCATTGAAGTCGGCACCAGCTATCGTGGCGGCATTACTTTGGAAAATGGCAGCGTAATCAGCGCTAATCTGTGGACTAGACAAG
The DNA here is from genome assembly GCA_031761425.1 of Cosmopolites sordidus. Lineage (NCBI taxonomy): Eukaryota > Metazoa > Arthropoda > Insecta > Coleoptera > Curculionidae > Cosmopolites > Cosmopolites sordidus. The sequence continues at coordinate 64,377 of JARFXV010002150.1, read as the reverse complement.
CACTAATACGCGGAATGGAGGATTAGAAGTCGGTCTGCGAGCTCGACAACTATGTAAGTTACTTCCAGACTGGCAAGGTCTGGAGTAGGAATTTTATAATGCCGGAGGTTATTTTTGACGAAAATCAGCGTGCCGCCACCTCGGCTGCCGATTCTGTCGACACGATATATTTTATAAATCGGGACGCTGAATCTAATGGAGGGTTTTAAGAAAGTCTCCTGGATTAAGGCGACGTCAATATTATGCTCAGTCAGTGCTTGGACAAGTTCCTGTTTCTTGTCCCTCACTGAGTTAGCATTCCAGGAGATTATTTTCAAGGAAACCGGTTTAACGGCCATTGAAATTTACGGGAAGAGATGAAAGAAATTGGTTTTGTAGGAAACCTACCATTTACATGGCCATGTGACCCATCAGCTGTGAGGAAACAGCCTGTGGGTCAACTTGGGCCGAATCGATTTGAGATGGGGCATTGCGTGAACCACGCCACAGTTACAAGTGGCCAGCGATTCGGAGTCTTTTTTGCAGTCTTTTGCTTCATGCCCCTCGCCACATTTAACGCACTTTGGCGGGGATCTGAATTTTCGTGCAGTGTGGCCGAACTGTTGGCAGTTGTAACACTGATCAACATCGCCACTACATTTTTGGGATTGGTGGAACAAGAATTTTAAATTATTAATGTGACTTTCAGATTTGGGGATAGTTACCGAGACGAGACGAGGTTGGATGATAACCCGCGTCGTCTAGTTCGGCTTTGATATCTTTTACTGGTATCGATTCTGCGATACCGCGAATCAATACTCTCATATTATGTTCGTCGGGATCAAGGAACGTATGATAAGCGTATTTTCGCTCATTGAGCAATTTTGTCATCGCTCTATGAGTCGGTATTATGACTCTTTAAAATGCGCACCACCTCCAAATAGGCCTTCTTGTCTTGGAGAACGATGTTTCAGTAGTGAAGAGGAGTATATAATAATATCGTCCATACAAACCAAACATATTTTTCCTTGCAAACCTTTAAGGATGTTGCCCATGATTCGTTGGAATGTTGCGGGGGCGTTCTTTAGGCCAAATGGCATACGTATGAACCCGTAATGTCCATTTTCAACATTAAAAGCGGTTTTTGGGATAGAGTCTGGATGTACTTCGATTTGATTAAACCAAAGAGTTAAGTCTAAAGTAGTAAAATATTGCCATCTGCCTCGGTTTGTGGGGAAATGGTGTTTTACAGGTCTAGGCTGAATTTTTATCGATTGACTAGGGAAAGGGGTTTGCTGGACTGCATTAGTCTGGGGTCTAAAGGAATGTCTATTAATATTTTGCATAGTTTGATTTATTGGGATAAATTGCGGGACTAAGGATTAATGAAAATTGGATGGTACTGAGTTTTGACTGAAAAAATGGTTAAAGTTAGTAGTTGGATTTCGGAGATAGGGCTGAGGATTTCTTGGTTTAAATGTGGGTGTTGAAAGTTTATTTATATATAATCTAGAATTAATTTGTTGTTCTATTAAGGAATGGTTAAATACGAGAGAACTCGCATCTTCTACTGATTTAGGATTATGAATCATTAAGATGGCTCTTAATTCCGAGGGTACGTTTGCGATAAGAACGGTAACGGCTATTGACTCTGCTTGTGAAATAAGCGCTGTCTTTGTTCCTTGTGAGGGGTTATTTTTCGCATAAGTTTTTATAGAGATTTTTGAAAGAATGGTTTTTAATCTATCTATAAATTCTAATGGACATTCTTTTTTATTTCTACAAAGAAAATTTAACAGTTATAATAGAACGTTTCTATCTGTTTTGTCTCCGAATTTTAGTCTTAAAGCGCTTTTTATTTCAGGCCAGGATTTAAGATCGGGTCGACAAAATCTCCAGCTATATCTATAATTTTTTAAGTTATGGCTGCTATGACGAATTCTTTTAGGCTTTGGTCTGTCGAATTTGTAAAATATCTGTTATAGAAAGTATCTACACTGTTTATAAAATATTCTAAATGTTCTGTATGACTGGTGAATGGTCTCAGAGTATGTGCCATTTCTTTGGCTGCCACGAAATAATTCATTTTTGAGTTTAAAAATTGAGGAATGGTATTGTCTGCAAAACTTAAATTTGAAAGAATATCTGTGAATATCTGTTATATATACATATATATATATATATATATATATATATATATATATATATATATATATATATATATATATATATATATTATATTTCTTTTTTTAAAGTCGAAACGTAAAATATGAGAGAGAGAGAAAAATTAAGAAATAAAAAATGGTTCACATACACAATTTTACAAATAAGAGAAAGTGGGAAGGGAAAATATCACTTACGTTTGCTGTAACTTTGAATTTCCTTGCCCAAGTTTGCTGAGGTTCTGCTTTCAGTTAACAGTTGAAACTGATGATTTGTCCGGAAAAAAGTATTCTTCCTTTTTTTGTCCAGTGGATACAAATCTTCTGAAATCCCACCGACTGCGCCAGTTAAGTAACTTGACTCGCGAATTTAGTTTTTAAGAACCATTTATTCACATTAATCAAGTTTTAACAAAGAAAATACTTATTATCTAATGCAAAGACTTATAGTAAAAAGACTGCGTTCACAACGTGAATCTATTACCAAGTGAAGTTAAGAGATTGACAATTTGTGTTCATAATAGAAAGAAATGAATAACTAAAATTATATATATATATATATATATATATATATATATATATATATATATATATATATATATATATATATATATATATATATATATATATATATATAAATGGGCTGGCTAATTATATGATTATAGAAGTAAATAACTAACATAGATAAAGGTCTTATTTAATTACGTAGTTCAGATAAGTGGTCTTGTCTAATTACATTACTTTATCAAACTTTAAAATACCACCTGTTGTTATATCATTGTAATAAAATTCTTAAAAATAAAAATCAGATATTCAAAATTAATCTCTAAAAAAAAAAAAGTAAATCTATAAAATATATGTTCAACCGTTCTTATGCCCTCTTTCTTTCTCCTCTTCAGCATGCTTCCAACTCTCGCGGTCCTGAGCTCTCCTCTGCCATTCGGGTCTAATATACTTAATAATGTCATCAGTCCATCGAGTTTTAGGTCTTCTCCCTGGACGTTTGCGATCAAGCGGTATCCAGTCCAGGACCGCCCTGGTCCATCTTTCGTCCCATCGCCTCGCTATATGGCCTGCCCACTTCCATTTCAATTGCTTTATTCTTCCAACGATGTCACTCACTTTCGTTTGTTCTCTGATCCATGTGCAGGTTATTCTATCCCGTCTAGTAATGCCAAGCATACATCTTTCCATTCCCCTCTGTGCTACTCGAAGTTTTTGAACTGACTGTGATATGAGTGTCCAGGTCTCAATGCTGTATGTCATAACGGGCAGGACGCACTGATCAAAGACTTTTCTTTTCAGGCAAAGTGGTAGTTTGCTCTTAAACACTATGTTGAGCTTGCCAAATATACATATATATATATATATATATATATATATATATATATATATATATATATATATATATATATATATATATATATATATTGAAAAACAGGAATTTTTCATCCGTACTTCCACGTACCTCTGCTCGTTTCAAATCAGTCGCCGCCACCACGTCGAGACAAGTACCTCCCAGGACCGGTTTCTGGCCTCACAGCCGTCGTCAGCTGGGCTCGAGCCCAACGCAGGGAGACAGCTGAATCGAAACGAACAGAGCCAGACCAAGTCAACTGGTCATATATATATATATATATATATATATATATATATATATATATATATATATATATATATATATATATATATATATATATGTATAGTAGTACCACCGAAAAGTTTATCGTTGCCGTTCAAATCTAGTATAGTTCTGTGCAATGCTTCGAGTGAATGTTTGTGAGCCATTATGCACTCATCCCAGATGATGATTGAACTTTTTTGCAACACTGCAGCTATTCCGCTATTTTTTTATGTTATATATTGCGTTTGGTTTGTTATGAATATCTAATGGCAGCTTGAATGCTGAATGTGCCGTTCGCACGCCATATAGCAAAATGGCAGCAATGCCTGACGATGCAACTGCCAATGAGATTTTCTGTTGCGACCGTATCTTGGCGAGGATCAACGATATTAGAAATGTCTTATCGAGATTCGAATGTCTATCGAAACGAGATTCCGCAGGAGGTCCGAAGACTCTAACCACCGCCAGGAAAAAGAAATTATGGTTCGCGTAACAGAAAACTGTGAAGTAAGCACAAGACGCATTGCTCTGGGAGTTGGGGTAGGCAAGTCCACCGTTTGTAAAATTGTTCATGAGGAGAGATTATATCCGTTTCATTCTGTACATGTTCAGATTCGGTACACGACTGTACAGGATCTATTGGAAGCTGATTTGCCAGCCAGGAATAGGATGGTGAATATAAACAGTTAATTTAATAAAACGTTGTGTAAAATAAGTGTTGCGCGACAAGTTGGAGTTTCCCATTTGTACATAGAAAACTAAAAGAGTAATTACTTTACCCATATCAAATATAAAGGGTACAAGCCCCCTTACCCACTGATTTTTCAAACAGACAAAAATTATATGATTGATTTGTTAGCCAAAACTAAGAAAAAAGGAAATCCAAATATTTTGTTCAATATTTTATTAACCGACGAAGCTTTTTTCAGCAGTAATGAAATGGTAGATTTAAACATTAATTTAATAAATAATTATTAATCATGTTTTTCTAATGTAACATGAATCGTTAAAATGTGTTATGGAATGAAAAATGAGTGCTAATAACTTCAACTTTATTCGTTTCGTTCCTTATTTCGTTGCCTAAAGCGCACAGGTGCACCCAAGGTCGTTCCCACAACTTGTGTATGGCGCGCTTGTGCGTCCTTTGTTGATTGAGTTTTAAAGATGGGATGCACCCACTCCGGGATGTTGGAGAATTATGGGAATTATGTTTACATGGATAATTTTACAACTCCTTTGAGTCGGCCACAAATTTGCTAAACCAGAAAACTTCTTGTACCGGTTACGTATCGATAGAAAGAGGGCTGCAAATGATGTTGTCAAAGCAAAATTAAATAAAGGATAGTTTTCTTAGTTCATTTTAGATATTTATTTATCATCTCTTTTCCTTTTTTTAGGACAGTATAAAGCAAAATACCTAAATATTTTTCTAACTGGCAAGTGGAGAGCCAAAAGGGAAGTAACGTATATTTCTATAGAATTCAAAAATTATATGATAACTCAAAACAGAAGAGGGCAGGAAGAAGAAAATCCATTGCCATTAGTAAAACTTAACCAGTTTATGGGTGGCGTTGATTGGCAAGATCAGCTAATGTCATATTATCCTGCTCAGCGTAGAACTATACGCTGGTACAAGAAAATTGGTTACACGTATTTTATCTTCAGCGAAATTCACAAATATTTTATAAAAAATATAGTGGGAAAAAAACTGCATTACATAAGTTTCGTTTAAAAATCGTGGAGAACTTTTACCTGAGAAAAGAGATAAACTCCGTGAACGTGAGAGACATACGCTAAGTAAAATAACAAGCACTAACGAAAAGGGCATTTAGAAAAGCACTTAGAAAAAAATGTCGTATATGCGCCCAAAAGAAAATATGTAAGGACTCAATTTATCATTGCTCAGGCTGCACTGATAAAACAGACTTATGTTTTAGGGGATTTCACCAAAAATAAGAGTTCGTTTTGATAGAGCCCATGATTTGAATGAATTGCTAAAAATAGCAATCAAGTTGCAAGAAAAAATAGACAAATGTAAAATTGCTATTAGAAAGATAATAGTTGTCTCTGAATATGTCAGTTAGGCCGATAAGAAGACTAAAAGTATTATAGTAATAAAATGGTATGCAAACGGCATCCAGAACAAAACCAACCAACACAAACACTACCTATGCAGCACAATGCGTAAGTGATGGTAATATGCGAAACAAAAGTAAAAAAGGGTATACCACCGAAAATCAAAAGCTATAACTGTGTATTCAAAAACTATACCTATGCATTTAAAAACAGAGTGAGACAAATCGTCTACAAAGGGGAAGTCACCATACGAAGGTTGATCAATAAGTAATAAAGACAATAGTTTTCATAAATTTATTTTTATTTTTCAACCTAGTCTCCTTTTAGGTCTATACATTTTTTCAAGCGTTTCGCCAACTTTTTTAACAAATCTAAATAATACGATTATTCAAAGTCTACAAAATACGCTTCTGTCTCGGCGATAACCTCTTCATTTAAGCAAATTTTTTTCCTGCGAGCCATGTTTTTAAGTTAGAGAATAGAAAAAATTAGCTGAGTGCCATGTCGGTCGAGCAAGGTGGGTGCGGAAGCAATTCGTAGCGCAGTTCATGCAATTTGGCCGCGACAATTAAAGATGAATGTGTCAGTGCGTTATCGTGATGAAATAACACTTTTTTCTTAGCCAAATGGAGCCGTGTCTCCTTCAATTCCTTATCGAATCTGTCCAACAACTCACTGTAGTACTGCCCTGATGCATCCATGAGGGTTAATCCTTTGGAATCCCAAAAAATCGTGGCCATAACCTTTCCGGCTGATGGAACCGTTTTTGCCAACTTCGGAGCAGATTCACCCGGGAAAATCCATTGTTTTGACTGTCTCTTGGTCTCTGATGTATAATAATGTATCCAGGTTTCGTCAACGGTGACGGCTCGATGTAAAAAGTCTTGTGGAGTCTTGTCGCTTAAAGTGGTCCAAACACTGCTTTGACAGTGTTAGTCGTACCCGCTTGTCGTCCACCGTGAGCAATCGCGGCACCCATCGGGCCGACACTTTCCTCACACCTATCTTATCATTTAAAATATTGATTGCCGTTTCGTTCAAGACACCTACGGCCTCAGCTACTTCGCGCACTTTCGTTCGGCGATCCGCGAGAATCTTGTCATGTACCTTTTCGACGATTTCTTCGGTAACCACGTCTGACGGAAGTCCTGGCCGTTCTTCATCGACAACTGTTGTACGACCACACTTAAACTCGTTAAACCAATATCTCACGGTTGTCATAGATGGTGAAGGGTCCCCATAGACAGCATCCAACTTCACTTTTATTTCATCCCATGTTTTTCCATCCAAAAATAGAAAACGAATTACGGATCGATATTGCTCTTTTTCCATTTTATCGAGAAATACAAAACACGAATGTTACAACTGGCTGTCAAAAAAAACTAATCTATGAATGTAGCTGAAATTCAGCATGAGGTTAATAGTTTGCAGTAAACGATGGTAATGTCAATTTTACTCGTCCCAAAACTGTTATCAAACATGGGTACTTATTGATCAACCCTCGTATATGTAAAGAAAACAGTGGATTATATAGAAATACCTATAAAAATAGATAGAAACAGTTGGAATAAAAATAAACGGAACAAAAATATACTCTGTATACAATAGATCCGGCCAAAACATCGAAGACGACGACATGAACAAAATGGCAACAGTGTAAAAACAATAATACTAGCAAATTTGACTCCATATCAAAGACAAAGGTCATGATTAAGGGAGATACGCTGATAGACAAAACGGAATTTATGGCACCAAGTGAACCAACAGAATAAGCACTGTAATAAACTACAAAAGAATAAACAAAAAGTAAACAGAAAAAAAACATCTGGAAAATAATAAATGCAGAAAAAACAGAAACATAATAAGTACGATCTTATCACTATGATAAGGAATATGTCAGACGTTGCAATAAAAACAGCAATAAAGAAATTCAAAGATGACGCCGACTACCAAATAAAAGAGACGATGATGCCATCAGGATGACATCACCTCGATGTCGTCATAAACAAAAAACAGAAATATCCTAAGTAAAATGAGGTTATATGAAGCGCGAAGGTCGTATCCGAAGGCACATTTTAGTACATTTTTGTATTTTTCAGTATAATCTCCGTTTAGCTCTATACACTTTTCCAAGTGGTTTTCAAACTTTTTTAAGCCGTCTAAAAAGTAAGATTTTCTAAGGTCGTTAAAATAGACATTTGTTTGGGCGATGACCTCCTCGTTCGATGTGAACCGTTGTTCGCTGAGATATTTTTTTAAGCTCGAAAGTAAAACAAGTAACTGAAATAAATTGAAATTGTACAGGTGTGCACCCGGCCATTGTCTTGATAGAAGAGGATCTTTTTCTTTTTCAAATGAGTACGATTTTTATTGGTTTCTTCGCCCAAACGGTGTAATAACGACGCCTAATACTCTCCAGTTTGTTTTTCCTTTTTCCAAGTAATCGTTGTAGATTATTCCGCGTGCATCCTAAAAAGCTGTGGCCATAACCTTGCCGGCCGCTTTCGCCGTTTTTGCCTTCTTCGGAGCCCCTTCGTCTTCAAAAACCCATTGTTTAGGTTGTTCCTTTATCTCTGGAGTGTAGTAGTGTATTCATCTTTTTTTTGTGAAAATTTGTGAACTAGTTTTAGTTTTATAAAATAAAAAGTTTTTTAAAACAAAGTTTGTTGAAATTTTCATTTAATTGGCGCAGTCGGTAGGATAGTCTGACGTGTTTTTCGTGCGTCTAAGAGTTGCAAATAAAAGAATTACTTATACTGAACAGTTGGACTGACCAGAATAAACTCGCTTCTGTCTCTACAGTTTACCAGCAATTCGAACATAAAACAAAAGCAACCACTTGCTGAAACCAAGAAGCACCTGAATATTTCAAATTAGTCATATCATCGCACAACCAGCGTTTTCCACCATCCGAAGTGACCAATCCATTTGATCAACATCGTAGCCAGAGAGAGATCACCCCTTGAAGGCAAATCCTGCTAAAGAAAACTAGAACGTGAGTTCCGTTTTTTCTTCTGAATTTTAATTCTATTATTTAATATTCTCATTTTATCTTATTTTATATTTTATCTTTTCTATTTTTATGTATATATATATATATATATATATATATATATATATATATATATATATATATATATATATATAATAACATATATACATATACATATACAGGACATAATCCTGTAAGAATGGCCGAAGCATTGAGAGCTACCGTCCCTCTCTTAAAAACTTTCAATGGAAACCCTGACTACTTAGAAGCTTTCATTAATATTATAGACGTATTTTACAGTAGATACAACACGGGCGACATATCACAAAAAAAATTTGTTAGTTTGGCGAATCAAAACTAGTCGGTAAAGTTAACGATTTCCTCTTAACAAGACCCGATCTGACAACTTGGCCGGAAATTAAAAAAGCTTTAAGATTAAAATTTAGTGACCCAATTTCCCGTCAGTATTAACACAACAATTAATCTTTTCAACAAAAAACATGAATTAATCTACCTTAGATTCCATTCATATGCTAAAAACCCTTGTTCACTTTATCAGTTCAAAGATACAAGCAGAACCTTTGGACATTGACGTCAAAATAAATTTAATTGCTCAAACATAACTAACCGCTATACATAATCTAATGTTGAATGTACCGCAAGAATTAAAAACCATTCTTATCATTCAAAATCCCACTAATCTGACCACCGCACTAAATCTCATTACCAATTATGAAATGATAAATAATTAATTGGCATTTATAAGCCAATTTAACCAGATCAACCTTATGAAACTTAGTCACCATAACTCCTATGCCGTGTCAACATAGAGCAAACATAAACCCTAACCAACAGTCATTCCAACAAAATAAACCATTTCCTATAGGTCCAGTCTTTATCGAACCGCGGACAAACCCAAGCCAGAATGATTTCCCGACTATATACAGGCTAGTTTCGATAAACCTCAAAATGTTTTTAAACCCACAAATAATACAAATTTCCCTAAACCCACGCCTATGTCAGGTGTTAGTATTCAACCCAAGAGACTGATAGATAACAGAATTCTCGACGGTTTTCATATCGCCAACCGATTTCCAAGACAGCGTCCCAATAACTACTGGCAAAATAATCCGCACGCTAATCCTTTAGTCTTCCAAGAAATCACGCATCTTGAGATTCTAGAAGGAACAATTAGTGATGGATGCGAAGATACGTACGATTACGAACACCTGTTTGAATTATCAGAACTTCCAAGAACCCGAATGCACGCAGAATAAGTCAATCTCAAGTACCGATGAAATATAGGATACAAATTTTCCAATACCAGCCTCGGAGATACATCGTGCTTAAATGCACTCCAAATAAACGCACTCCCGTTCATTTATATTTCAAATCTCGAGACATTACTGTTAATAGATACCGGATCACATACCTCACTTTTACGGCCTTCTATAGCCGAACGATATTTTCCTGATAAAATCAAATAATCTAAAAGTACATTACAAAAGTGTATCGGTTCGCGCGAAGCATCCCACAAAGCTGCCATAAACCTTTTATCCGAGTATAATATTACTAAACCATTAGAATTTATTTTATTTGCATTTCACGACTACTTTGATGGCATTCTGGGTCTCAGACATCTAAAAGAACTTAATCTTAATATGGATTTAACCAATCAATGTTTATATGTTGATAACATACAAATCCCTCTGTATTTCCGGGATGATTTTGTTCCAAAAAATCGATATTCTTCCAATGACAAAACAGAGGGTAATAATCAAAACAGACCTTGAAGACAATTTCGAAGATAGTTGGCCAGCGTACGACAATGGTCAAATAGAAATAAGCCCCACATTAATAAGGATTCAGAAAGGACAATTCATATTAGAAATAAATAACTATTCTCCACCACCACTTTTCGAATTTATGGATATTGGAACACCTAGAGAAATCATAAAACCATTCGATAACAGTAATTATGAAATTTTTAATGCAACACAAGCCAGGTAAAACAAAACAAGCCAGGTTTTATTTCATCAACCAATGTGAAAATAAGGTTCAAGATGTTTTTTCACTTATAAGATACCAACATTTAAATGCAGAAGACAAACAAGCTTTAGAAAAAATAATACAAACATATCCCAAAGTATTGCATAAACTAGGCGATAAACTGACCTTTGACGATAGATAATTTTCTTGTCAAATACGAGATAAAAACAAAGGACCAAATACCTGTCCATTCGAAGACGTATAAATATCCATACGTCCATAAAGAAGAGGTAAAAAGGCAAATCGAGGACATGCTAAACATTATTAGACCATCAAGCTCTCCTTGGAGTAGGCCCGTATGGATTGTCTTTAAGAAGGTCGACGCCTCAGGAAAAAGGAAATGGCGGATGGTAATTTACTATAGGAAAATAAACGAAATAAACATCGATGATATATACCCTACCTGATATAACACATATCCTCGATAAACTGGGCCGGGCACAATATTTCACAACGCTAGATTTGACGAGTGGTTTTCATCAGATTGAGATGCACTCAAATTCTATAGAAAAAACAGCTTATAGTGTAGAAAATCGCCACTATGAATACACACGAATGCCCTTTGGTTTAAAGAATGCCCCAGCGACATTTCAGAGAGTTGCAAGGACAACGTATTGAAAGGGTTACAAGGTAAAATTTGCTTAGTCTACATGAACGACATAATTATATTCTCTACGTCCTTACAAGAACACATATTAAGCCTTAAACTGGTATTTCAAAGGCCAATTGAAAACAACATAAAAATCCAAATAGACAATTGCAAATTTTTGCATAAGACAGTCGGATTTATTATAGGAAATTTAAAAACGATTTCGCAAAAATTGCAAAACCAATGACCTCTTGCCTGAAGAAGAATAAAAACTTACTCACGACCGATTCTACCACATTCCGATTTTACCAAACCATTTATATTAACAACAGATCCATCAAATTATGCAATCGGAGCCGTCCTATCACAAGGACCACTCGGGAAAGACCTCTCTATAGCATACGCGAACAGGACGTTGAACCCTGCCGAATGTAATTATTCGATGATCGAAAAGAAGCTATTGGCAATAGTATGAGCTACCAAATATTTCCGACCCTATTTGTTTGGTACTAAATTCACGATTGTGTCTAATCATAAGCCTTTACAATGGCTGTTCTCGATAAAAGAGCCAAACCCAAAACTAGTCAGATGAAGGCTCAAATTGTCGGAATACGAGTACCAGATCGTCTACAAAAAAACGAAGTTAAATTTAAATACCGACGCTCTATCAAGACCACCAATAGAAGTACACCTAATAGAGAATAAGTCTAACATAACAGGAGAAATGGCGTTAGCTTGCGACGACTCCAATCCTGATCGTTTCCTTTCGATCGTTCCCCTCCTGATCGGAACATTTCCTCAAAAGTAGTGAACCTAAAATAAATATAATATCTGATATTCAAATTAGACCTCCTCATGCTAATTTACAACAGGAGAAACAAGTTAAGCAGGAGCAAGTCCAATCAGAGATACGAATGCAAGATGCGGATGGTGGCACGCATCAAAATCCCATCCTAGGTGCCGCGTATACAAACAGAATTGTAGACTCTTTCAAAAATTAAATAATCTTTAAATATTCAAAAAATAACACACCGAGGAAGCAAATAGAAAAACCATTCGAGAACAAAACAAGATTAACCTTCTTTCAATTTAATGAACCTTCTGAGGGCTTCTGAGAACTTCATATTAGAATATATCAAAATCCGATTCTTATTGTCTCCATTTCCATTCAGAAGAACTCGAGCAAATTGTACTAAACACATTCAGAAAATATTTTAATAACAGTTCATCTAGTTTACAAATCTCGAACTACTTCGTCCCCGATATTTATGAAAGAGACGATCAACAACACAAAATCAAAATATACCAAGTGACAAAAACCTCTCATCGTGGTGCGACCGAAAATATAAAATCAACTAAGAAAAAAGCTTATAGGCCTAATATGGAAAAAGATGTTCTAAACTATACAAACGCTTGTGAGATATGTCAACAAACAAAGTACGACAGAAAACCCTATAACATTATTTTAAAACCAACCCCCATAGGTTCTAAACCATTCGAACACCTATACGTAGATGTGTACACTGTTAACAATGTTGAATTCTTATCGCAATCGACAGTTTTTCTAAGTTCGTGCAATTATCTCTATTACAGCAGAAAACTCCATTGAAATTACCACGGATAACGGCCCGCTCTTCAAAAATCAGGTATTTCTAGATCTGTGCAAATTCCATTAAATAGAAATCCATTACATCACCCCAAGAAATCGAAATTCTAATTCATCAATTGAGAGATTCCATTCTACTCTAAGGGAAGCCCTCTCGCCCTCAAAACTTGTAAACCCAAACAAAAATGCATCCGAGCTAATGGTTATCGCTTTATTAACATTCAATAACAGTTTGCATTCGTCACACGTCTACACCCCTTTCCATCATTTTTCATCAAAGGTAACCTAAATTACAAAATCAATGTGGAGAAAAACTTGGATGAATTACAAACCGACTACATAATAGACCTAGCGAAAACATTTAAAGAAATAAACCACGGTATAGGAGACAAACTAAGAAACAAACAATCGAAAATCTTAGCCGAAAGAAACATTGAAAGAGAACCAGAATCCGAATTCGAACCAGATGAGAGAATTTTTATTAAAACCATAAAGTTAGGCCATGTGAAAAAAGACCAACCAAGATACAAAATAAGAAACTTGCCTGTAACAAAAATTAATAAAACAAAAAATATTGTTGTAGATCCGCTATGCGAAGTCGAACAATCATAAACTCTTAGAAACAATCAAGATATCCTTAACAAGGATTTATATTCACAGAAAATAATCGTAAGAAAATTAACACACATTTTAAACTCCCAACTAAAAGCTATAGAACATAATCAAATGAAAATACTTGAAAAACTATTTTTACAACCATTTACATTTCATTCATAATCGATAATATTAGCCTAGAACTCTTACAAATTGAAACCACATGCCAGAACATCCAAACATCAATCAATTGTGCACAAACTGGTGTGACGCATTATTCTATTCTGAAACATAAAGACATATCGAGAATATTAAAAGATGTTAGGGAAGATCGAATAATATCCTTTAATAACATAATAAAATATTTCGAAACTATGCATGCTGAAACAATCATTCAACATTGGATAATATTTACAATACGCATCCCCCTGATCAAAAAAATTCCTTTTCTGTTGTATAAAGTTTACCTTATACCTATCCTAAATAGAACTATAAGTGTCAAACATTCATATTTACTAAGTTCCACTGACAACTATTTTACGTTAAATGAAGAATGTCTAAAAGTAGAAAACTATTACCTATGTATTTACAACAAGCTTACCGACAAAGATCAATTTTCTAGTTATCCAATAAGTCATTGCTAATCATTGCAAAAAAACAACAAAGAGTATATTTTCAATGTCCAATCCAAAGATCAGTTGAGATCCTAAATCAACTATCAATAATATTTCCAGGAAACTGCGATACAACAATCCATGATTTTAGGTTTGCAAAACAAAACTCTAAAGTGACTAACATTAGATTCAAATTACCTAAAATATCTATTAATATATCTAGTTCGTATAAGGACACTAAACATATGGTTACTCTTATTGGATAAAATGTACAGTTGGAGCTCTAATCTTAGTTGTCATTATTTTATTTATTGAATACTTTTTGAAATGTTACAACAAAAAGCCAAAAATCTAGGCATATAGATTGAATTACAAAGTGTTTCTCAAGAGCCCATCACTTCAGAATAACCTTCAGTATTTTCTGAAGCTTAAGAAGGAAGGAGTTATATTGTAGATGTACAAATAACCCATTAATTATATCTGTCATCCCTGAAACAGCTCTTTCGGCCATTATGTAGTTTGTTTATGTTATCGTGGCATATAAGCACCACTGGCACCAGACGCAAACCACTCTACGATTAGCATCTGTTGATTCGACCTCGGGTCTTGACCGCATCGATTTTAACTTGTAACTTTTTCTAGTAGTCATATAAGAAGATCTGTGAACTAGTTTTAGTTTTATAAAATAAAAAGTTTTTAAAAACAAAGTTCGCTGAAATTTTCATTTAATTACGTCCCGAACGATGTTCATCTATTGTGGACGTACGACCACGTTTAAACTCATCGCTCACGAGTAGACATGCCATGAACTTCATCCAACCCAGCTTTGACCTCTTTCGGTGTTAAGCCTTTAAATATAAGTGTTTAATCACCATTTGAAACTCAATTTTTTCCATTTTTCTAAATAAACAAATCAATCTACAATAAAAACGAAACCATGTGACGAAAATAACTGGTGAATAATGATGCTTACTAAAAACAAACAATTTCCGATGCTACGAGCGCCATCTCTTGGATTCTCTAAGGACTTAATGAACTAAAATCCTAAACCGTAAAGCAATTACACTGATTTGTTATACAATAAGTGCCTGTATTGCGAATAGGCAGTTACTTTTGACCTGGAAAAACAACTGTAATTCTCATTTTAAAGAAAAACAAAGACTCGCGGAAACCAGAGGGCTATAGACTAATCTCATTAGTAAGTAATATAGGGAAAATATTTTTTAAAATTATTACAGGAGTCGTAAAACATATCGAAAATAACAAAAACGGTTTGGGGGTTGGAGGCGCATCAGCAACTAAGGCTATTTAGTGACGAAAATAATACTATTTTAATCCCAGATCAAATGGTATTTCGAAAAAACAATTCAACAACAATGCAGCTCGGGGAAATGGTCAATTAAATAATAATTAATAACATCGACCATTTCACGGGGGTTGCATTGTTAAATATCGAAAAGGCTTACGACAGCATCTGTTGGGCAAAACTAAAACGAGAGGTATGTAGGGTGTAAGGGTAAAAACTTTCGTAGGTTTAACCAACTGTTATAATAAAAAAATCCTTAAAACATGTATATTTTGTTATTTTTCAGTCGCATTTTTCACATCACATATTTACACATATTTTCCTTACAACTTCCTGACAATAGCTTTCCTAATTGAGTCAACTCATTCCAGAAATTCACTTCTAATTGTAAAAAATGTGAGAGGTAGTTATTGCAATTACTTTAATAAGGTTTCATGGCAACATAAATTTTCATAAAATATAGTCATAATATATATATATATATATATATATATATATATATATATATATATATATATATATATATATATATATGTATATATGAATAAATACATTGTAGGTACTTACATTGATTCTAGAAGTATTATTTGTTCCAATATCCACATCAATGAAATTCTCGTTCTCCTTTTTGTCATCTTCTGTCTGAATACTATCAATGCTATTTTGTCAAGTACTTGGTACTTCATCACTTATTAGAAACTTCATTTCGTCAAAATACCACAATGTTGGATCTAATAAGTCACTTGTTCCTGCACCACTTTTTTTAGAATTCTTGATATGCTTCACTTCTCTTCTAAAATTAAATCTTTTAACTACCTGCGACTTATCAGCATCGGGATACAACTTTTTATATTTACAAAGCAATTGTTCGTATTGTTCATTTTTCTCAATTTTATTGCTATAATCAGCGCTTTTAATATTCCACAAAGCTGGTAAGCTATGATATAATTCAATACACTCCAAAAATAAAGTTTCTCTCTTCTTCTTTACTTATTTTATCTTTCTCTCCATCTCAATCAAAAAATCAATATCTTACAGATGTTAACTGCTTGACTGCGGAGACAGAAATGAACCATTATTGTGCAATATCACCCAGAGACGATTCAATATTTATCAGATAACATCATATTGCACAATAAATTTCAAACTCTTTTTGATTGACTTAACATATTGTGGAATCCTTCAATATAACCTACAGACGGTCAATATTATTGTGCAATATGCATTATTGTGCAATATATTGACCATAATATTGAACGTTTTGCGGCCGCTTTAGGCATAAATCTCTTTAGAGATACAATGATTAGAGACAGATTTTTCCAACGAGTTTACACTGTGTCAATAATTTGGAGAATCCAGAATTACAATGATAAATTTTACAAGGTACGCCCTTTTTATGATGCCATTAGAAATCGTTGCGCAGACTTAGATTTGGAAGAAAATGTATGATTGCGCGGTTGGCTCTTGGTGAAACATAGTAACAATGATAATAATTAAAACACTTGGTATTTGTTTCACAATATATTCAAGATATTCTCTAACATGTTTCGGCCTCGCGACGAATAACTCTCTTTGAGAATGGTCGCGAGGCCGAAACATGTTAGAGAATATCTTGAATATATTGTGAAACAAATACCAAGTGTTTTAATTATTATCATTAGAAAATGTATGTATTGACGAGGAAATCGTGCCATTTAAGAGACACTTATTAATCAAATAATACACAAAAGGTAAACCAATCCGCTGGGTGTAAAAATATTTATTTTATGTGGAAGATCTGGAATTACATACGATTTCGTGATTTACCAAGGGGCTTCTATTGATTTGTACGCAGATACATTTGCCGTCCGGGTGCAAGTCAAAATTTGCGTCCCAGGTGTAAGACAGAGTTTGTCGCATTTTCTTACCTCAAACTCGCTTTTATATTAGCGTAGTACACAATTAATAAAAGCAAAGTCTTATGGAAACAGAAATTTAACATTTAAATTTTATTTTCAAGTTTCAAGAACGGATTGAAATAATTAATATGAAGTTATTATGCAGATATCTACAAAAAATATGTAAAGCAATTTGCGGCATGACTAAAAAATTGAAACATCCTGTACATAAACAAATATATTAAAATTGTAGCTTACAATGTTCCATGTTAAAATCCTTAATTACATCATGAATGTTTAAAGAATTAACAATTTCATTATCTATTGAAATGATAGCTATGTGATTTCATATTTCTTGTATAATGTAAGTATCGTTGACATGCAGAAAAAAAAATTACTTCCACTCTTTACTTTATATATTACAAATTAATATAATTTATTTTTTAGATTAGTTTTGAAAACGCGGGGAGAGGACCCTCCGAAACGTTAACGTTAAAAGTTTGTATTTTTTTAGAACATTTTTATATTTTTATAATTTTATTCGTTAGACTAATTTATCACAGAAAAGAATCACTGAGAAATTTTTCTCCGTTTGGTTTTTTGTTTTTATCCAGGGATTCTTTATTTAAATATGAACAGATATTTTTGACATTTTTGAGTTTTAGATCGTGGCAAAAAACCTAAAAAAACAAAAAATATATAAGATCAGGAGTGCAATCTAATATAAGTGAATAATATTTCGCTTGTTCGAGCATAGACATTAATATATTTTTTACTTTTTTGTCCATTATTGAAAGTATTTCGTTTGGAATTGTATGCCCCAAATAATGTGCTATGCGTTTTTTATTTAATGGGATTCTTTGAACGTATTCTGCCATAATTGCTTTAAATTTAGCTACCATTTCAATAAGTTGTAAAAAATTTCTATTATCACTAAGAAATAAAGAGTCAGAATCGCTTCTAAGTGTTAAATTGTGCATGGCCAGGTACTGAATACTCAAAATAATTCTTTCTAAAACAGCAAACCATCTTTTCTTTTCTTGTAGAATACTACTTTCGTGTAATACTGTACGTGTTTTCGAACTGAATTAATAGCTGGCAATTTTTAATGTGACTAACTGATTGCTCATGCCTTTTAAAATCCTTGATATATTTTGCCAATCTTTGGAACCGCTTTCAGATAAACTATTACTCCCTACACCTAATACATGTTTGAACAATTTACATGGAAAACAAAATACTGAGTCTATTTTCTTAGAATACACCAACAACATACGAGATACTAGTTCAATATTCGGCAATCTTTTTCTATAATAATTATCTAAAAAGCTTCTCTGTAAAGCATCTTTAGTATAATTCAAATCACAAGCCTACTTTGCACCCATTTCAACAAGTATTTTTTCTTTTTTAGATACAGTTTCGGGCCACGTCCTTGGCTCTTGTCAATACGTTTACAATTATTTACATTCTACAACGTGTCAATGCGTTTACAGCGTCACATTCTACAATATATGAAGTCGAAGGATCTGAATCTAGATCTATGACCACCAAATGTTCGGCTTCTTGCGATATAACAGCAATATCAATATTATCTCCTTGATGGCTATCTCTAACGCAATTTCCTGCTCGTTAATGAATGATTCGATTAATTTTTCTATTGGAACCTACGGCGTGAAACACTAAACTCGAAGAGATTTACCACTCAACACCAAATCACTTTTTTAAACTTTTCGACGCATGTTTCGCTAACCATATTAGCATCATCAGAAGGTGAGTTAATCTAAACTGGAGTTTTGATTAAACTAACTGGAGGCAAGGAGTTTCCAACCTAACAATAAGTCATCAAAAGTATCGTATATGTATACGTATTTTTGTAGTGATTGCTGCCCATTTTTTTTCTAATTCAGCTTTGTTTTGCCGCCCTTCATATGTTGCCGCCCGGGTGTTTTGAACCCACTGCACCCGGGTTTAGACCGCTCTGTTTGGACGTAGACAATATAAAAACATTTGGCCTTGGACCTCAGTGCTCATTCATCTTTCAGAACGAATACAAAAAGAAGGTCACAAATTAAATTTTTACAATTATTTTTCACCATTTCCACTTGTGAAAGTTCTAAAGCATACAAACATATATGCTTCTGGCACAGTAAGAGTGAATAGATTTAGCAAGCCTCCGCTATTGGATGACAAACAGTTAAAACAAAGAGGTAGGGAGTCCCATGATGAATTGACAACTAGAAATAGAGATATTGTATTAGTAAAATGGATAGATAATCATGCAGTAGTTCTCGCTTCGAATTTTGTGGGTGTTGGGTAGGAAGAGTTGGTTTCTAGGTGGTATAAGACCGAGAAGTACGGGGATGTTACAAGGTCTGAAATTATAAAACTATATAATCACTCAATGAAAATGGTCGCATTAAATAGAATTATATGCAGTTAACTTGGGTGTTGCCAACAGTTGGTTTGAATATAAGCAAGATTGCAATCGACTACAGATCCCAAAATAAATTTCAGATGGGTTTTTTGAACTTCCATTTACGTTTGGCGAGTGTTTGGTAAAAGTTGGTAAACCAGTCCAAGGTCAAAGTAAAAGAAGATGGCCAAGCAGCGGGACACCTGAGGGGTCAAGATCAAAAATTCCAAAACGTAATAAAGAAATCGATACGATTGCATAGATCATTTGCCACATCTTGATGGTAGTAAGAAAGGAAAGCGGTGCAAAAATGACAAATTTAACCAAAAAATTAAAAAAAAAATCCGCATTGCCTTTGAGATAAGAGTAGGGTACATTTATGTATATAAAAAAGCGTGTTTGGACTTATGTACGCACGTAAGAAGTTATACTTCTTAGGCGTAATTAATAAAAAAACAACTCTTGACAAATGGCGAAGATGTAATAATCTTAATAAGAAAATAATAAATTATGTGTTACATCGGCGCGCGCAGGTTCACCACAAATACACTATGATCTGTTTTCCCAAATGCGCCATAAGAAGTATAACTTCATAAAGAAACTGTTTTGTTATGTATTACACAGAATATTTTTCGTAAACGTTTAATTAGTGTCCTAATTAAGTATTTTTAATACTTACGTAATTTTTTTTTATGTCTAAAAACAAAAAAAAAATACTAAATAGAGCCATTATAGACACAAATTAATTAATTATTTAGCCGAAATATTTTTTATCGCGCTTTAAAAAAAATTAGGCCTATAATTATATTATACAAATTAACTTGAAATTCATTAAACCCCATAATTCTCGCTAAACTAGTGGCGTGAGGAGCCCGCAATGACAGGTTGTATTTTTTAATAATACTATTTGCCCAATTTTTGCCACCTAGTTTTGAGTTTGAATTAACTGGGTTTTTTAGGCTGTTTAAAACTGCCCACTCATTCATGATTTTTCTTAAAGTTTTCTTTAAAGTTAAGCTATCAACATCATGCCCAGATTTTAATATCTTTGATAAAGTAGATTCATTTATTCCAAGCTCTTTTGCGACGGTTATTTTGGAAATAAATGAATTTATCCTTTGTCCAACTGTTTGTAACATTTCTTTCGTACATGTTTTCCTATTGGTTTTTCTTTTATATGACCTAAAACAAATAAAGCTTATATAAAAAAATACAAATGGTTCTGATGGGGCAAAAGTCCGCTTGCGGACTACTGCCCCACCTTTAAGATGGAACTTTTTTGTCCCACATGTTGCGGAAACTCAAAAATAGTTTCTATTGTCACATACACTACCATATTTATCGTAGACTCTTAAAACATAACCTAAAAGTCATGAAATATCATATATAATAAGATGAAAAAATAAGATTATGTTTATCCAAAATACAACTTATCTCATATTTTTCACAAATCTTATCGCAATGCCGTTTAAATTTCTTAGACTTAAACACATAAAACTAATAGAGATTAGTGTACACGTTACCAGATAATGGTGATAAAATTCATGGATAGTCCACACAGACTTGTCCCACTCTATTCGTTAAATAATACGTATTTATTATTTTCCACATATGTTTAACTTTTCGCGGTTTTTGACCCTTGTTGTAGGGAACTTTTTTTCTTTCAAATCATTTGAAGAATCACACACCCTGTATGAATATACACACCCTGTATACTAACATAACTAAAATTAGGAATAAAAACACTATTTAGATGTTTATTTAGAGATTTCTATTGCATCCCCATAGTGTTTATCATACTTAAATAAACACAAAAATGTAAATAAATTAACTATCGATGGGTTAACTTGAAACCCATTGCTTCGAACAATACACAGTAAAACGGGTGCTGGAGAGTAAAAGGGAAGGTACCTGCTGTTCGAGCGAAATTGCATTAGACAAAACTTATTCACCCTGGCCAAAATAGGGTCATTATTACTAATAAAACCTCAAAATAAAAACCTTTTTAACACATTTTATGAGTGCGCAAAAAGGCGGAACAATTCAAAAATTTTATCATTTCTATTTTATAAAAGAGTGAAAGTGTTCAAGTCTTTAGCGTAAAGGTTTTGGAGATCTTCTAATAATCAATCATCAACCATATTATATTTATTGAAAGTATAATTAGTTAGAACATTCCTTGTAATGCAATTAATTTATTATAAATCGCAAAATGTATCTTTGTTTTGTTTAATAAAAGGCTTATCTCAAAATCGTCAAAATTTCCACTTTATTATGCTTGACGAGTTTTGCTGGTCCTGTAGCTTTGTCAGAAAATAATATTTTCAATATTGAAATGGCTATAATTATAACAAATTTCTAAAAAAAAATTTTTTTTTAAAAGATGTATCGAAGTAAAATAGTCAGATAGCCATAAATTTATATTCAAAATGGAGCGAAGTTCACGCTCTACAATTCTCTGTATCAAAATATGCCTAGATAGCCCAGCCCTGCAAACCGTAGAATTTTCTGAATGCAAAAGCAGCTTTTCCGAAAAAAATGAAAAAGGCGCATTTCCTACCATGCGCAGTAAAATAGTCTAATAGCCATATATTTATACTCATAATTGAGCAAATTTCAAACTCTATAATTTTCTATCTCCAATATAAGTGTAGATAGCCTTGGATAGACCTACAATTTTCTAAATATAAAAACAGCCTTTCCAAAAAAATTGAAAAAGGTGCATCTCCTGCCACGCGGATTAAAATAGTGTAATAATCATATGTTTATGGAGGATCATATATTTATTATACAAAATGGAGCAAATTTCACGCTCTCTACTCAAAAATCGAGCAAAAAAATAGCCTAATAACCATGTGTTTATACTCAAAATGAAGCAAATATCAAGCTCTGCAATTATCTGCCTCCAAAATATGCTTAGATAACCCTGGCTAGGCCGTAAAATTTTCAGAATATAAAAGCAGCCATTCCGAAAAAAATTAAAAAGATGCATCCCAGTAAAATAACACTAGTTTACACGAAAATCCACCCCGCTGAAAGTTGTTAATTATTGTTTATTTAGATAAGAGTTATCCAGAAAAATAATAACAAACATTAGTCACGTCTGCTTTTAGAAATATTTATTTACTTAAAAATTGAAAAAATCTTAGTATGATAAATAAAAATAATTAAAAATGGCTAATTATCACCCTCTTTTTTGTTTTTTTGGATCGGTTTCGTTTATAATGGACCAACAGTAATCCCCTAACATGTTTTCATCCCAAAATCCTTGATGTCGTTGTTCGAAAATCTTTAAATCTTGGTGAAAACGTTTCTCCTGTTCGCCATTCATACTTTCTAAGTTTTCAAGGAAAAAACTGAAATTATAGTTTTGATTCACTGTTTCCCGGGATCAAAAGTCCCAGAATATCAGTATAATAACAATATTCTCCTTCTC
Source organism: Cosmopolites sordidus (assembly GCA_031761425.1). Classification (NCBI taxonomy): domain Eukaryota; kingdom Metazoa; phylum Arthropoda; class Insecta; order Coleoptera; family Curculionidae; genus Cosmopolites; species Cosmopolites sordidus. The sequence continues at coordinate 41,060 of JARFXV010002150.1, read as the reverse complement.
TTTTAAAACATTCTGAGTAAACTTTGCTCCTGTTTCTGGACAACCTAACTTTCGTGTGTGGTGTTAATAAATTCCGTTGTTGCAGGCGAGAACCAAGAAGCTCTGTTTTAGATCTTTTTAGTTGTAAATCTCTTATAAGATCATTTAATTCGGCTTGGTTAATTAAATGTGGAGTGTTTCCTTGAAGAGAGAAATTGCCTGAATCACTAGAAATCAATTTCACTTCAACATCACTTTCACTGTTATCTTCTAGTATATTTTGATTTGATTTACCGGGACAAATTGGATATGGAAGATCTATGAATGTAGAATTGGCTTAATAACTGAATTTCGGCATATACAATACTCGCCTTATTTTTTGTATTATATCCCACTGTTTTCGTAAAACAAAAGTAACAGTCATTTCCAGAATTACTAGGTTCTCTCCATAACATTGATGAACGAAATGGAAGGTATTCGTTATCTCTTGACGACCACTGGAGTAAAACGATTTTACAGCTTTCACAAAACACATGAGGCACCCACTTTTTATCTTGATTTGCATCAGAAAATCCAAAATAATGAATATATACACTCTTTAACGAATTTACAATGGGTCTTCTTTTTTTTGAAAATATAAACTGTTCACAAACGTAGCAAAAACGATCTAAACTTTTTTTACACTCTCTATTCGACAGTTTAATTCAATTTGAAATAAGATATTTGTTGTTTGAACCGAATAAATAAATATTAAACCGAAGTCACCACGTTTTAGGCTTAAGGAAGGTAGGTTAACGTATTTATATACATTTCTTTCGGGGTACATAAAAAAATTAAAATTTGTAAACTACTGTAATCAAATGGTCATATATTTATACTAAAAATAAATCAGATTTCACGCTCTGCAGTTCCCTATCCCCAAAATATGCCTAGACAGCCCTGAATAGCCGTAGAATTTTTAGAATTTTTAGAAAAAATTGGAAATAGTGCATCGAAGTAAAATAGTCCAATAGCCATATATTTATATTCAAAATAGAGCATATTTCAGGCTTTATAATATTTTATCTCCAAAATATGCTTAGATATACCTTGATAGACCGTAGGATTTTCAGAATGCAAAAGCAGCCTTTTCGAAAAAATTGGAAAAAGGGTACCATGGTCTTAATTTTCTATCAATTTTTACGCGATTTGTTGAGTTTCGGTTTATTTTCGAGGCATCATTCCGAAGACTGTTGACTTGTTTGCATGTCATAGTCATAAACACATGTCTCGTCGCCCGCTACGATGTATATCAGGAAAGTGAAATCCGCAGAAGCTCGGTAAATCCTGTCTTCGGCGACCTACTTTCTATGTTCTTTTTGAATAAAATTGAGTTTTTTATGAACCGACTTAAAATATATATTCAAGTCTTGAGCCGACTTTGTAAGACTCAAATAACGATTTTTGAGCAAGTTATATCTATCATTTAGCTGACCATATATGATAAAACGCCTATCAGCACCTTTAGTGCTTACTTAACAGTATTAATTGTTTAAAAGCACGAGGAAACTAAACCTCGCCATCTTTTCTTTCTCGAGTAGCACAGTACGCTCCTCCTTAGAATTTTATTAAACTAGTTTGAATATTGTAGTTTGGTTACTCTGAAAAATTTAGTTTTTTAAAATTTTTAAAATATATTGTTTAAAAAGAGTACTTCCGAGACTTTCGATTTCACTGGCACGGTCGTACGGATTTCGGAACGCGTTTTTCTTAAATAGTGCTGATCTTAGGCAAAGAAAAAACGCGGTCTCTCTCAAGACTTCATCCAAAAAGAAATCCCGCAACCCAAGGCTTGAAGCAGATAGTACCGATTTAAGGTAACTTCAATTCACGGTTCGACGAGCGTCAAGGAATGAGTATATTGCCTGCAAGAAGAATCCCTTCTTCTTGCAGGCAATCACCCAGGATCACCCAGGAAGATCACCCAGGGCCATCCAAGAGAACATTGGAAATCCAAAAAGCAGAGGACATCCAAACGCACATTGGAACCTCAAGCACCAGGACCACCAAGCGAACATTGGGAGGATCCGCAGAGACCGCAACACGCGAAGAAAAGCCACCACAGGATTCAGAAAAAAACCAACAACCTCACAGAGGACCGTCCAAGAAACAAGTTGGAAGGATCCACAACAAAAGCAACAACCAGCCGAAACGAGCAGCAAAACCACAACAAACCCAAAGAAACCCTAAGCAACAACTCAACAACTCAACACTCATCACCCTCAGCAAACCCTCAACAACCTCATCTCGAATGATACTACTTGTGTAAGTACCTTTCCGAACTTTCATAAAAATCAAATCATTCGTAAATTTTTAATCAAATATAAGTTATAATTTTCATTTAACATACTTTCGATTTAACTTACATTTAGATATTTTACATAAGAGTCCTAACTTGCCCTATATATTTTATATTTCACATATTTGAATATTATATATACAAACTTAAACTATTGATTTTCAAAGAATACAAAATTGATTCTTCAGTTGATAAAATATTCAACAACCTCTTGAACTTACAAAAAAGTAATTTAAAATGCCGAAAATGAATTACAATTTATTGAGATACCAATTCGATAACATCCCTAGATTCGATGGAAACCCAAAATTGCTAAATAAATTTTTAAACTCGTGTGAAAACTTAATCAAAGCTTTCCAAGATTCAAATAACCCAACCGCACAAATTAATATCTACCTACTGGATACAATTTTTGGAAAATTAACCGGAGAGCAGCAGATTTAATCGTACCACCGATAGAGCTAAAGACATGAAATGACATCAAGTTAACGTTAGTTAATTGCTGTTTGAAGACTAAAGATAAACATATTGTTTGATACAAGATTTAATAAACTTGAAACCACAGAGAAACGAATACCCCCTAACTTTCGGAATGAGAATACAAGACAAAAGAAGCTTATTATTTTCAAAACTGAATCCATCAAGTGATCCAATATATGAAAAGATAAGCAAAATGAAACATTACGAAGAATTTGCCCTAAAGACATTTATCGATGGACTACAGTATAACATGCAATTGGTAGTAAGGCTAAAGAACCCAGAGTAACTATAACAAGCAATGTCTTATGTTCGTGAAAAAGAAAACTTCTTATACTTCAAAAATAATTCCCAAAATGACAATCAAAATCATAACCAAAAATTCAATCAATAACAACATAAGAATCAAAATATACCATCTACGTCACAAAGATCTAATGTAAATCAACCAAATACGTCGCAAAGACCTAATCAGAGTCAACCTCAACACAACCAGTTTAGAAGACCATTTCCAAACGCAAATCAAGCTTTCTTAAAACGCCAATACACGCAACAACAAACTAACTTGAATAGATTCAGACAGCAAAGACCAAACTCAAATAGAAGTCGTTTCAACAGAATAGAACCTATGGACACAATCTCAGGAAATGCCGTCCTATATCAGAATATGTTCAAAGACGAGCAGGAAACTTATAATGAATACAATGAATATGATGGACGCAACGAATATAATGAGTATGATCAACCATCAGATCCAAACAATCATCAAAACGATAATGACTACAGAATCGAGAACAGCATGAACAAAGCTATGAAGAAGATCACATAGATAATGATCAGAATTTTACTCATACGACCAGAATGAAAGATTTGACCTAGCATATTCGAACAACTACTCAGCAGAACTACCCTATATTTATATACCCGACATTAACGCTAATTTTCTAATTGACACCGGTAGTACAAAAAGTTTTATTGACCCAGAAACCGCATATAATTAGTTCAGACAGCACACGCAGTTTCTTTTCATAACGAAACAGCAATATTACCTCTATTTTCAAATTTCAAAGCAAATAATATACATACATTTTATTTATTTAAATTTTCCGAAAAATTTGATGGATTAATAGGATTAGAGAAGAATTTAGAACATTAGAAACAAGTCTATGGAATATTACAGGATAAAAAATAGCATCAGCACCTGCTATACCACAATGTCTCGTAAAAGTCGAAAACCATTTAGCGACTACGATATTATTGAATAACTCTGAGTCAACAATTAAAATAAAATTTAATGAGTACGAAAAAATTGATTGAAAAATTTAATGAGTACGAAAAAAAAGAAGTCAATATCAATGACCTCAATTTTATAAATGCGAGTCCCGATAGACACGAATCAATAAGCCTAAGACAAGATAATCTATTGAAAGCCAATATGAAGAATTTAAGGCTACAACATTGCACTAAAGAAGAAAAAGATGCAATAAAAAACTTATGCTTTAAGTATCGTGACATTTTCCATCATGAAGACATACCTTTAACATTCACAAATGCAATTAAACACATTCTATCTACACTAAGACTTATAGATATCCTGAAGTACATATGAATGAAGTAAAAGAACAAGTATCAAAGATGCTATCGCAGAAGATAATACGACCATCCAATTCACCTTGGTCATCAACAATTTGGATAGTCCCAAATAAATTAGACACATCAAATAAACAAAAATGGCGCATGATGAACAGACCATCAACGACAAATTTCCAATCCCAAATATAAATGAGATTTTAGATAAATTGGGTAGAGCGCAATACTTTACAACGTTAGATCTTGCTAATGGATTTCATCAAATAGAGATCAACAAAGATGATATATCGAAAACAGCCTTTAGAACTGATATTGGACATTATGAATTCACAAGAATGCCCTTTGGACTGAAAAACGTTCCAACAACGTTTCAAAGAGTCATGAATAACAGGCCAGAGGCCTACAAAATGAGATCATAATAATGACATCATAATATTTAGTACAAGTTTACAAGAACACGTCGAAAAATTACGACAGATATTCGACATATTGAGATACTATAGATTTAAAATCCAACTAGACAAATCTGAATTCCTTAAAATAGAAGTACAATAACCTAGGATATCATCTAGTATCTGAAGAAGGAATCAAGCCAAATCCTGATAAAATATCAGCAGTAAAATATTTTCCTACCCCAAAAATCCAGAAAGAAATTACATCATTCTTAGGACTTGTTGGATATTACAGAAAGTTTATAAAAGATTTTGCCAAAGTTACTAAACCAATGACAAAATGCCTCAAGAAAAATGTTAAAGTAATACACACTAAAGTATTCATCGAAGCTTTCGAACATTGTAAAGCACTTCCTATAAATTCACCAATCTTACAATACCCAGATTTTAGTAAAGGATTTATACTAACAACGGATGTAAGCAACTATGCTTTAGGCGTAGTACTATCACAGAACATTAGTGATACAAACAAAAAAATTATTAAAAATGAAAAAGGAAAAAAAAATGAAAATGAAAAGAAAACTAAACGAAACAGAGACGCGATACTCAGCTATAGCAAAAGAATTACTAGCTATCATATTGACATGCAAATATTTTAGACCCTACCTATTTGGAAAAAAGTTCCATATTTATACTGATCATAGACCACTTACATGGTTATGTAATTTAAAAGAACCTAATTCTAAACTATAACTATAACTTCCATTATAAAATTATCTGTAAAAAAGGAAAACGTAATACAAATGCAGGTGCACTATCACGCATAAAACTAAACGTCTACGAGAACGAATTAATCATAAACAACCCTGGCGACTTAAAGTTCGACATTGTTGAATATTTACGAGAAAACCCATCAGAAGGCCAATCTGAAGATAATAAGGAAAATGACTAATCAAATATAAAAATTATATCGGATATTCAAATCGGACCACCAGATTCAAAACAAACATCACATTCGAATCAAGAAGATAACAAATTAACAACAAAGAAGATAAAAAATTGAAATACATTATTTCAAAGTCACCCCATGACAACATTCAAATAAACTCGGAAACCCCTTTTAATAATACGGTTTATACACTGCGGGTTTGGAACCTTTGGCGTTACACTAACAAACTTTTATTACAAAAATTTTTTCACAATACACCAAAACGCTATTTTTTTTATATATTCTGGACGCACGTTTCGCTAACCATGTTAGCATCATCAGCAGATGATTAAAATATTTTTACAGTTTTAATCATCTGCTGATGATTCTAACATGGTTAGCGAAACGTGCGTCCAGAATATAAAAATAGTGTTATGGTGTATTGTAAAAAAAATTTTATAATAAAAATACGGTTTATAATATCAAATTACACCGTAGTTAAGAAACTATAAAGAATTTCATTATCAGAATTTCAATATTTACTAGATAAAAAATGTTACGTGCATTTTATAGATAAAGAGCTAATAAATATATTTAATGAAGTATATATCAAAAACTTCAATAAATCAAAGATAATTCAATGCACCAAGATAATCAACACGATTACCGATGAAGAAGAACAGATCATTCTTATAAAAAATCAACATGAAGGCAAAACAAATCATAGAGGAATCACAGAAACCTATAATAGACTAAAAATGAATTACTACTGGCCAAAGTAGAAAGAATCAAAAGAGAAATATATTAATGATTGTGTAATTGGTCAAACACAGATGTACAGTCGCTTAAAATCTAATATTCCAATGGTAAAGACCGAAACATCTTCAAAACCATACGAAATAATACATCTTGATACCTTTGTCTATGAAAAACAAAATATACTAACAATTTTTGATAAATTTTCAAAATATGGACAAGCCTACACTTACGACAAAAATGCCAAATCAGTTTGTGATAAACTAACAAACTTCTTTTCATTCCTCGGTTGTCCAGAGACAATAATAACAGACAAAGAATCTGAATTTAAAAACGACTTAGTACAACAATTCTTAAAAGCCTACATGATTAACATTCATTTTACTACATCAGGCCATCATGAGTCGAACGCTCCTATAGAACGCTTTCATTCGACATTAATTGAACATTTAAGATTACTGGAAAAACGAGATCAAACAAAGAAGGTAGAAGACCTCTTTGCATTCGCTATCATAGCATATAACAACACGAAACACTCAACTACAAAATTCGCAACATATGAATTAATCTTAGGTCATACCAACTATAAGGACCCACTAGATCTGATGTCTTATACATTCTATTCAGATTATATGACAACTCATAGAGATAAGATAAATGACATCTACAAAAAGGTAATTGAAAGAACAGACTTAGAAAAAGATAGAATTACCTCCAAAACAAATATAAAAGGAAGCGAATCCAAAGAATTCAAAATAAACCAGAAAGTTTATAAAAACTGACAGAAAGAGACAAGAGTAAGCCTAAATTTAAAAGATCTTATATAATTAAAGAAATTTTGGAACATAATAAAGTCAAAATCCAAAATCCAAAAAATGGAAAAACCGATATAATACACATCAAAGAGTTAAAGAAATCTGTAATTTCAGATTCTCTTCGGATTCGTAATGGCTACAGTAACTGACCTAAACGATAACTACTACTACTACTACTTGTCCTGGTTGTCAAGTTGACCCTAGGGCCCTTACTTTTATACCATGATTGCTGAACACGTCTGTTTCGCGTCAGACGTGACGGAGAACATTTTTAGTCGCCGTCCTTTTGGCGAGGTTCACCATGCCTTCATGGTGTTATATCGAGGTTAATCGATAATGTTAGAAAAAGGGGTTACTGCTTCGAACCTGACCTGCGAGGATCAGATCCAGTGGAAGTTTATTCTTGATTAGGATGTTGAATCTGCCGTGGTGGTTATAAGTCGTTGCTGTCGAATTAGGTGATGAATGAGAAGCTGTTCTTCTCTGTTCTTATGCTTGGTTGTTTTTGCAGGTGTTAAACTGGTTATTCTCAGGTTAGACGAGCCGTGATGGAAGACTTGGTGGAAGACTAACAAACCAGGGACCGTTTACTATTGTGCGAAGCGCACGTGATTGAAGAGACTGAAGTCTTTTAATCGATGAAGTTGGGAGGAACGGGTACCAGGCCGGATGTCCGGAAATAAGGACTAGTCTGACCATGGACTTATACAGGGTTCGTTGGTTGTCAAACGTGAGCTTACTTCTCCATTCAGCGGAGCATTCCGTATGCTTTTCCGGTGGCTTTCTTGAGGTGCGAAGACCACGTAAGGGCCTTGTCGAACTTAAATTCCAGATAGTGAGCCGTTTTGGCCCACTTGATCGGGACTCCATGAATGAGAATATTCTGGCGGATTATCGGCTGTCTTTGAGTGAAAAAGACAGCCCGGGTTTTACTGCGATTGATTGCTAGTCGCCATTCGACTAGCCATCTCGAGGCCTTCAACGTCTGCTTTTGCAACCTGGATGTAATCAGCCAGGGCGCGTGGGCCGACGTAAAGCTAGCGGCATCATCAGCAAAAATGCAGTCTGCACGTGCGTAATCTTTGAAAAGTCCGCCATGTAGATATTGAAGATTACGGGGGCAACCTTGCCGTACTCCCGCTTCGATTCGCTGGACTGATGAAAGTGCACCATCGACTAGCACTTGGAAAGTGCGTCCAGTCAGAAATAATGCCAACAGCTTGACTAGGTCGATTGGTATGCCGAGTCTGAGCATCTTGACTATGAATGCTTGCGAGAGGTCTAGAAATACGTGAGTTTGACCCGCTGTTCTGTAAATGCTGCTGAAAAATGCTCCAACAGATATTAGTTTTCTTTCTCGGCGGGAAGGTATCCACCTTGGTGCCGATTGTTAGTACTACCGAGAAGTGATCCGAGTTAAGCTCATGAACAACCTGGACTTCGCATTGATTCATTAGATTCTTTATGAGAAAGAAATCTAAGGAACCGCGAACCGGGATGGTTCGTCTGGAACAAGGAGGTTTAGCTCGTATCTTTCCGCCAAATATAGCAGGTCAGTTCCTGTCCTGTTTGTCAGATTCGAACCCCACGATCGATTATGGGCGTTGTAATCTCCTCCAATGATGAATGGAGCGTTATTATTCAGGAGCCTGCCGATTTCACCTGAATCGAAGTCGTGACAAGCTCTCTGGTACCATGAGGATAGGTTGATAAAATTACCTTCCAGAGCCATCTGCACAGACATGACTTCCGAGGAAGTAAGACCCGTCGGAGGCAGCAGGTTATGTCTGATTCTTCTCTTGACGAGAATCATCAGATCACCTCCCGCTCCGCCGAGCCTGTCCTCCCTGTAACAGAAGAAATTTCTCACACCGAACCGTTCGCTCTGTTTAAGGAAAGTCTCCTGAATCAGAGCTACGTCTATGTTGTGATCTTCCAGAAACACCGTGAGTTCCAATTTTTTCCCGTTCAGAGAACTGGAGTTCCAAGTTACAACCCGCAAGGAATTTTTATTATTCATTGCTTTTTTGGAACATGGCTAGAGTAGCATTTAGCTGCTCTTGGACCATAGCAGCCATCTGCTGCATCATTACCGTGAAGTTCGGTAACTGAATTCTTGGAGCCTCCATCCTAGGAGTGGGCTTAGGGGGAGCAGCCGACGCGGAAGCCGGCGCTTTATTATTATTTCGATTCCCCCAAACGAATGTTGGGGTGGAATTTTTGCCGGAGGTTTGGATGGGGTAATCGATTAATTTTTCTTTCCCTCACCCTTGTTCGGGGGTCTTTGGGGACAGGCTTTGGAGTTGGCCGGGTGCGAACCTGCACAGTTGGCACATTTAGCCGGAGCTTTCTTCGACTTTTTGCAGTCCCTTGAAGCGTGGTTGGCCGCACACTTCATGCACTTGGGGGGCACGTAGCATTTCTTTGCCCGAAGACCCGGCAGTTGTTACACTGCGAGGTCTCCCTAATTGACTTGATATTTTCCACCCTTATCTTTTGGTGGACCCGGTACTTGATGTTATGAATCCCCTTTTGCTTTTTGGGTAGTATCAGATATATTATTGCAAGCGGTTGCCCGCTCTTGTTCTTCCACCTCTGAACTTTCGAGGGGGTTAATCTTAAATCGACGAGTTCTTCGTGGATTTCTTGTTCCGAAACCGTTTCCACGATGTTCCGGATTAATACGTGCAATTGCTTCTCACTTTTCGTACATAAAGGTGTGATAAGCAATTGTTTCCTTTTCTAGGAATGCCGTCAGTTTGCGGTAGTCGCCAGCTGTCTTTGGCTGAATCTGCACCCCTTCTGGGCGATTCAGCGCCTTGTCCGTGCCTATTTTCTCATTGGCTATGAAGGTCATTACCTTCATATAATAATTCTTAGACCGAAGTACCACCGGAGGTACTTTTTCCGTCTTTGCGACCGTCTCCTTTGGTTCCGTAGCCAACTTGGCCGCTGGCACCACTAGGACCTGTCTCTCCGGCAGTATTTTTCCTTGGCGTCTGCTCTGGGTTCTTTTCCTCTTCGGAGGAGCGTCTGGATTGTTTTGTGTGACGCGTTTTCTTGGCCGCGCCCTTCTCGAAGTCTGAATCGGACGATTCTCCACCGATGGAGAGAATTTCGCCTTCGCTGACATCGTGGTTCAGTTTGGGGGTAACGGTATCCGTTTTAACCGGGGATGGAGTTCCTTTTGGGGGTTTGAGAGGCGGGAAGTCGCTGTCGATCAGCATAGCCATGCCTAAATCGATATTTATTTTGGCCGGCGCATTGGTGCGGGCGATCTCCTGTTCGTTCCTGTCGATTTTAGTCGCTAAATCGGCTATTTGCCTTTTCAGGTCTTTGATTAGCTCCTTGAGCTCAAAAATCGTCTCATTGAGACCGTGATCGACTGTTCGAGCTCCTCCTGGAGCCTTGCAATTATCTCGTCGGACTCGGAGTCCGGAGCCGATAACCGTGAAGCCATGATGGTGTGCCAATATCACCTGCACTCTTCCGAACACCTTGAATTTCTAAATAGACACCCGAAAGTGCCTAAATAGCGACCCAAATGTCCGAAAAGTATGCCTTGTTGTGCCCCGAGACTATTCCTGCTGTAGGATTGCTGCAAAATCTTCAAAAATAGTTCGCGAAATGCGAAAAAATATTAATAACCGTATAATATTAATTGTTTTAATAAAAACAACAACAATCACTGTGAAAAACCGTTGGTGACGTCACAATCACGCCACCAAGCAGCCTGGTGTAGTTCAGTGTAGATAACCAATTGCAGCTCTTGAAAACACGTGTGTACTGTACGAGTACTCTGCTAAACGATAACTTCTTCTTTTTCTTCCGCTATCCTGGGTGGTAAGTTGACCCGAAGGCCCTGACTTTCGTTCTCTGGTTTTTTCGGATGTCGCGACAAAGTCGTTTATCCGGAGGGATTTTAGTTGCCGTCCTTTAGGCATTGAAGTGTTGACCGAAGAGGATGGTCATTCTGGGGCAACGGCCAGCATTGAAGCTGCCATAGCTCTTATTAGCGGATTGTCCGACAAGGACGCCGTCGCTAGGAATTTGTCCAGCAATCTGGACAGGAACGTCTGAATCTCTGTTATTTCTGTTTCTCGATGGATTTGCGCGTTCCTTACAAACCACGGGGCATCTACTATTGTGCGAAGCGCACGTGATTGGAAAGACTGAAGTCTTTCAATCGAGGATTTTGGAAGTAGAGGAAGCCAGGCCGGATATCCGTAAGTGAGGACTGATCGGACCATGGCTTTGTACAGAGTTAGTTGAATGGCGCGAGCTTACTTCTTCTGTTGATGAGGGGGTACAGCAAACGGAGCATTCCGTATGATTTCCCGGTTGCCTTCTTGATGTATGACACCCACGTCAGGGCCTTGTCGAACTCAAGGCCCAGGTAGTGTGCCGATTTGGCCCATTTGATGGGTACTCCGTGGATAGGGAGGGACTGTCTGATTAGCGGCTGTCTTCTGGTGAAGAAGACGGCCTGGGTTTGGCTACGATTTATGGCTAGTCTCCAGTAGACCAGCCATTTTAGGGCCTTCGACGTCTGCCTTTGGAGCCTGGAAGTGATCAACCAGGGCCCGTGGGCTGACGTATAGAAGGTCGTATTGTCTGCATAAAAAGCAGTATCCACGTACGGAATTTTAGGAAAGTCCGCCAGCTACCGTATGGCGTCTTCTGTCGAAACCCTGTCTGATCGCCGTCGCGAGCCGCGCCGACTGATGGACGGCTGCGTGCCCCCTCCGGAAACCAAACTGCTCGTTCGGCAGAATATTCTTGTCGGCAATAGCACCGTTGAGAGCGTGTAAAATAGCTCTCTCGGTGATCTTGCCGAGCGCCCTAAGCAAGTTAATAGGCCTGTAGCTAGTAGGCTCTTGTGGACTTTTTCCTTTTTTCAGGATTACGATTATTTGGGCCTGTTTCCATAAAGATGGAAAGTGTTGGAGTCTGAAAATAGCGTTGACAATGGTAGTCTACTGAGCTACTACAGACCTCGGATAATATTGTGTATTATCTTTGGCGAAACAATTTGGCCGATCAAGTAGCCGGGGTTAGGAGTTCCTTGGTAAGAAAGAATTTCTTGCCTGAATTTCTCAATTTTAGTCCTTTTTTCGGCTGAAGGCCGAAGAGAGGTCATCTGCTTTCGGTAGGTTTCGGCGAAGACCTCCGCTCTCTCCGCCCCGGTGACGGCGAACGTGTCACCAGTCTTCAGGGGGGGGGGGGGGACCGGGGCCCTCGTCTTACCCACCAGGGATTTGGCCGTTTTCCATAAAGATCGATCAGCCGTGTCGATCGACGCTAGGAAATCGTCCCATCTGTCGGTCCTAAACTCCCTGAGAGCCTGTAAAGATTCCCTTTTGGCTTCGTTTGCACGTCGCCGGAGTTCAGGATCGCCAGTCAGTCGATAGCATCTGAAGAGTCTATTTTTGAGGCGTATCTTCTCTTTGACCACGAACGGAATGGTGGTCCGAGAAGGTGGTCCAAGAAGAGTTCAAGGTGGTCCGAGAAGAGTCCGCTTTAGTTGTAGTAGCCACGTTGGTGGCTTCTATTATATCATTCGTTAGTTTATCGACCGCATCTTCGAGCTGCTGGATGCTATCGATGAGCGTGATTGGCCCGCTATTCTGCAAATGCTCCTGAAATTTGCTCCAATTGATGTTAGATACCATTCTCGGTGGGAAGGTATCCACCTTGGTACCTATGTTTAGTAGGACCGGGTAATGATCCGAGGTAAGCTCGTGAACAACCTGGACTTCACATTGATTCGCTAGATTTCTTAAGATGAAGAAATCTAGGAAACTGTTAAAACGGGATGGTTCGTCCGGGACAAGGAGTTTCAGCCCGAATCTATCCGCCATAGAAAGCAGGTCAGCACCTCTCCTGTTTGTCCATCTCGTATCCCACGATTGGTTATGCGCGTTGTAATCTCCTCCAATGATGAATGGAGTGTTGTTAGTCAGGAGCCTGCTCATTTCACCTGAATCGAAATTATTGCAGGCTCTCTGGTACCAAGAAGATAGGTTTACGAGATTACCTTCTAGAGCCAGCTGCACCGATATGGCCTCTGAGGAAGTAAGGCCGGCGAAGGCAGGAGGTTATGTCTTATTCCTCTCTTCACGAGAATCATCAAACCGCCCCCTTCACCGTCGAGACGATCCTCCCTGTGGCAGCAAAAGTTCCTCACGCTGAACCGTTGGCTCGGCTTGAGGAAGGTTTCCTGAATCATGGCCACGTCGATACTGTGGTCTTCCAGAAACGCGATAAGTTCCAGCTTTTTGCCACTGAGGGAGTTGGAATTCCACGTGATAACTGGCAGCGAGTTTTTATTATTCATTGCGATTGAAACATGGCTAGAGCAGAATTAATCTGGTCCTGCACCATCGCAGTTATCTGCTGCATCATTCTTTCCATTATTGCCGAAAAGTTCGGCAACTGGATTTCAGGTGCCTCCATTTGTGGAACGGTCTTGGGGAGAGCTACCGGCGCGGCGACCGGGGCTTTGCTATTATTTTGTGTTCCCCAGACAAAGGTAGGGGGGGGGAATCCTTGGCGGCGGCTTGGTGGATTTGTTCTCCTCTGATTTCTTGCCCTTTCCCTTCTTCGGGGGTTTCCTGGGGCAAGTTTTGGCGTTAGCTGGGCGGGGACCACCACAGTTTACGCATTTGGCCGGGGTGTTCTTCGGCGTTTTACAATCTTTAGAGGCGTGATTTGCGGCACACCTCATGCATTTAGGAGGGACGTGGCATTTCTTCGCCGTGTGCCCGTAGACCTGGAAGTTAAAACACTGCGAGGTCTCTCCATTGGATTTAATGCTCTCTACCTTCACTCTTTGGTGGAGCATGTACTTGACGTCATGGATCCCCTTTTGTTCTTTCGGGAGAATCACATAAACAAGGGCCAGAGGTGGCCTCTTCTTATTTTTCCATCGTTGAACTTTCGATGGGGTGTAACCTAGCTGAACTAGTTCTTCACGTATTTCATCTTCGGACACTGTCTCGACGATATTCCTTATTAAAATGTGAAGTTGCTTCTCACTCCTGGAGTAAAAGGAGTGGTACATGATCTTCTCTTTATCGAAGAAAGCCGTCAGCTTTCGGTAGTCTGCAGCAGATTTGGGTTGAATCTTAACTCCCTCGGGGTGATTCAGCGCCTTGTCTGTCTGTATTTTTTCTTTTTGGATGAAGGTCATGACCTTCATGACCTGATTCTTGTTCCTCAGAACAACCGGAGGAACTTTCTCGGCCTTTTCGGCCTGAATTTTTGCCGCGGCTGGCTTGGCTGCTGGCGTTGGTGTTGGAACGCCACTCGGGCCAGCCTCGCCGGCGGTCTTCTTTCTTGTCACTTGCCCAATTTTGGCGTTTCTCGGACGGCTTTTGGAGGAATTAATTTTCCCTTTGTTGGCTTTAGCGGGGGAAAGTCATTATTATCCATTTTCCCTTGATCGGTATTCATTAGAATATCGACCTGCCCGTTGGTGCGGGCGGTCTCCTTTTTCGAGTTAGGCGCCAGCCCGTTGGTGCTGCTGGTCTCTGCTGGTCTCTGCTTCCATGACGTAAATTTTCGACGCCAATGACGCTATCTGGTCTCTGAGGCTGTTGATGAGCTCTTTTAGCTCAAAAATGGTCTCATTCAGCCCGTCATTGTCTCTCCGGGACTGATCGAGCTCTGCCTGAAGGGCTGCAATTACGTCATCGGGCATGGGGGCCAAACCCAAAAAAGCCGATGCCATTTATGCCATCAATGCGATATTTAATATATCAAAAAGCACTTTAAATAAACAAAAACAGCGCATAAGGCGCTGAAATGAATATAGAAAGCCTTAAGAGATTACTGAAATTAGATTAATGCCCAAAGACTAATCCTACAAACCTGGCCAGGATCGTCGTGGTTTTCTTCTTCAAAAATAAAGTTGCGGCAGCCAAACCAGCATTAAACACTGCACACGAGCACAACTAAATGCGCTATCGCGACAGAACTGTTAGAATATTACTCTGCTTTGAAAAAAACAGAGTAAAAATTCTGAAATTGCCAACTACGCAGTTACACTGGAATAGGGCATGGTCAATCGGAGCAGGAAAAAAAAACACGTCCGCACTCTCTGACTACTTGGCAAGAACTCTAAACGATATCCCAGGGATACTTCCTTATAAACTAGGGAAAGCATACAAAAGCAGTAATCATTGGTCATTCGTACAAATATTCGAATTAGACCCAATTCTTAAAGAATTTTATATTCTAAAAGACAGATATGTTTTATTCAAAAATACATTCAAAATGAACAGAGGATTACAAAGAAAAATTTGACAATTCTTATATGACAATAGATAGTATTGAATTAAAAATTGAAGAACAAATTAATCAGTTATTTTCTTCTAAAACAAGAAACAAGAGAACTTATTAATGGTTTAGGTTCCATTATAAAAAGTATTACAGGTAATTTAGATGCTGAAAAATTGACGCTAGTATTAATATACTAAAAGAAAACCAGAACAATGTCAAAATCATTCTTGACCAACAGATATCAATTCTGAATGAATCAGTTCAAAGCTTCAAAGAATATTTCACATTATCAAAATATTCTCAACTTACCATTGAAAGAATCTATGAATTTAGTAAAAGAAATAGAACTAAAACAACTATCACAAAAAGCCGCTGTGAAAACGCACATGACATTATTCCAAATATCTTTGTTCTATCAAAATATCTATGATATTTTTAAAAAATTAAAAGTTGCTATATCATTCGCAAAACTAAGAACATTTCATAATGCAATAGTTAAACATGAGATTTTATTAAAACAAATACAAGTAATTAATGAAGAATTAATCAATGAAAAATTTCCTTTTAATCCAACTTTAATAAATATCTTATACATTTTGGAAATCAAGAGTTACACAAAAGAAAAATAATATCATATTTATTATAGAAACACCTCTTGTAGAAAACAATTTATTCGACCTATATAAACTTTTCACCCTACCTGTATTTAAATGACCATACTGTCAAATTATTGTACCTTCTTATAGTTATGTAATTCTAAATGGAAACAATTTTGGTTATTTTAATAACAATTGTAAAGAAATGAATGACACATTGTATCTAGGCAATAATATCTATTCACAAAAGATAAATGAAAATGTTTCTTGTGAGATTCAGCTTCTCAATTACCAAAATAACATAACTAATTGGAAACCGATTAACATCGATATATATTTTTATATCCACCCAGTAGATAAGAATAAATGGATAGTAATGGAAAGCATGAACTTATAGGAACCGAACTATATATATATATATATATATATATATATATATATATATATATATATATATATATATATATATATATATATATATATATATATATATATATATATATATATATATATATATATATATATATATATATATATATATATATATATATATATATATATATATATATATATATATATATAGGTTCCGTAGGAGGCGAGATCCATTTTTGTAATACCGCGCTTAAGCCGAGATCCTTTTTTAAAGAAGGGATCCGAAATCGGACCTCATTCTTTTTCGCGTGTATATAGTTACCATTCGAATCAGTGCGTCCTAAAACGAATTCTGACGAATTTTATGTTGGAGCTCAAATTTCGCATTTTTTATATCTTTTATACTATTGAGGTTACACTATATCATTATAGGTGGCGCCAACATAATTTGTAAACAGGTGTCTGAAGACGAGATCCGACAATCGCGCAACACAGCCAATATAAATTCTTATGTGACAGATTAAGATTTTTAAAAATAAAACATTATAATAAAAATAATGAGGGAAAAAATATCTGGTATTATGCAGCACCTAAACTATTTTTGTAAAGCGAATTATTAAATTGAACTCACCATAGTAAAAAAATAACTGGTTATTGGATTTAAATAAATATAAAAATTGAAAAAAATCTTTTGTAGTTGATATCTAAAATACAATAACACGTCAATAAATTCCCGGTCTGAATCTTTTGCAAATTTCGACTATATTCATTAATATATTTTCCTTGAGGAGCAATACTATCATTCCAATGCTTTTCTAACATTTCTACACCTTTTTTAATAGAACTTTGCCTTCTCTTTGCCTTTTAAAATAATCTTCAGTTTCGGGGATTACCTGTTTATTGGAGCGAAATTTCTTCTCAGCGAGCTTTTTTTTTGACATCTGAAAACAGATAATAATCGCTGGGGCCTGATCTTGAGAACACGCTGGATGAAGAAGCAATTCGAAGTGCAATTCATGCAATATAGACCTCGTTGCCAACGATTTATGACACGGTGCATTGACTTGTTGTAACAGTACTGTTTTTATTCATTTGGAGCCTTTTTGATCGCATCTCGTTTTTCAAACTCACCAATAACAATATATAATATTCGCTGGTTTTACCCTTCTCGAGATATTCGGTGATATCCCATGTGCATCCCAAAATACAGAGGCCATAACCTTGCCTACCGACAGTTGTGTTTTTGGTCGCTTTGAATGGCTTTCACTACCTGATGTCCACTCAGTTGAATGCCAATTTGACTTCAGAGTGTAATTATGGATCTGTGTTTCATCCATTGTCGCATGCCGCATAAAAATATTATTTTTATTTCATTTAAACATCTCCAAACATTTCTCAGAATGATTAATACATTGTTGTTTTTGATCCGTTATTGAGTAATCGCGGAAACCATTTCGATTGCAATTTACGCATTCCCAACAGTGCGTTCAAAATTGTGCAAAACACTTCCTTTCAATATCTTCATATCAGCTATCTCTTGCAGTTTTAATTTACGGTTTTGCGAAATAATTTTGTGATTTTTTCTGATAGTGCAACCACGTCATTTGGACGTCCAGAGCGTCATCGGTGATTGTACGGTCAAGTCTGAATTCACCATATCAATACATTATGGTATAATACAATGGTATTTTTCTTCATCAAAAAGAAATGCTTAATCAACACGCGAAATTCGTTTTTTTTTTCATTCTTTTGAAAATAACAAAAGTGACAAGTCAGAAACTAGTAGACAGATTGTTATAAAATTTTGATACATGCGTTTGAAGATTAGCACAATCGACCACTGACCATCTAACATATATGTCAAACCGCGAACTTACTGACCGATATATTACATGAACAAATTGCCTTTTTCACGAAGTGATTTAACTGATTTGTAAATGACCAGCTAATTTTGCTTTTGCAACTAGGTCGAGGAAAGTGTGGTATATATTGCATCGATTATAAGACATAGGGTTATAAGACCTATATATGGTTATAAGATCTATAAATATGTTCCAAATTTTTGTCAGTTAGGACGCTTTCTGACAAAACGGACGATATGGTTCGCTTAAATTGATACGTACGTATGCAAAACATTTTTATACAAATATAACATCATCAATATGGCATTATATATAACTCTATAACTAATGACATAAAAATTGATGATATAATGTTTGCAAGATGAGGTTAGTCAATTTGATAAAGGGAACCCGTTACTGGTAATCAAAGCAAATCTTTGAAATTAAATATTATCGCATAAATAATAAACTGGAGAACATGAAATGGCTTCATTGGTGCCGATGTATTATTGTCAGCAATTTTTACATCTCACAAGATATTTTAATTTTTTTAAACGACCCAAAATATTGTTTTTTGTACCTTTATGGAATGAGTTTAAACTGATTCTAATTTTTGAAAGCCTATAAAGTATTTTTGACACAATTTTTACCTTGACAAGTGGTTACAACCTGTCTAGTTATCATTTATCACGTTATCAAAGTTTGTAGTTATCTAGTTATCAAATATCTTACCATTATACATAAGAAACAATAAATGTTGAAATGTGAATACACAGTATGGCGGAAAAATAACGCCACTTTTAATAAAAAAAAAATTACTTATTTTGTCAAAATTATTTCTTTTCATTCAAAATACATGCCTTCTGCATCAATACACCGCTGGATATGTTTCAAAATCGAAGAAAATTGAATATTTTGTAAAAATTGCATTCGCCGACTAGTTTTCTGTGAATCTCTAGAAAACCGTTCGAGATATCAAACTGCGCTTTACGCCATTCGATTCCCCGTAATTTTCTCCATCT
The DNA here is from genome assembly GCA_031761425.1 of Cosmopolites sordidus. Classification (NCBI taxonomy): domain Eukaryota; kingdom Metazoa; phylum Arthropoda; class Insecta; order Coleoptera; family Curculionidae; genus Cosmopolites; species Cosmopolites sordidus. The sequence continues at coordinate 21,671 of JARFXV010002150.1, read as the reverse complement.
TGTGACCTACTTTCATAAAAATTGAGTGAGTTTCACTTTTCGGATGTTTTCCAATGGTAGCCCCTTTGAAATATTTTCGATCAAATTGCTACATTTTAAAAACTAGAATCGCTTCATTTTTGGATATTTGACGCGCCAATATACGCAAATCAATAATCAGTCACCCGTTTTGAATTATCTCTTTTACTTTTCGACATATGAATTTTCAAAATCGAAGAAAATCGAATATTTTGTAAAAATTGTATTCGCCGACTAGTTTTCTGTGAATATCTAGAAGACCGTTCGAGATGTCAAACTACGCTTTACGCCATTCGATTCCCCGTAATTTTCTCCATCTTGTGACTTACTTTCATAAAAATTGAGTGAGTTTCACTTTTCGGATATTTTCCTATGATTGAAAAATTTTCGATCAAATTGCAAAAGTTTAAAAAAATAAAATCGCTTCATTTTTGGATATTTGACGCTCCAATACACGCAAATCAATAATCAGTCACCCGTTTTGATTTATCTCTTTTACTTTTCGACATATGATTTTTTGAAAATCGAAGAAAATCCAATAATTTTTTAAAATTGTATTCCGCGACTAGTTTTCTCTGAATTTCTAGAAAACCGTTCCAGTTATCAACCTGCGTTTTTCGCCATTAGATTCCAAGTAATTTTTCTGCATCTTGTGAATAACTTTCATAAAAATTGAGTGAGTTTCACTTTTCGGATGTTTTCCAATGGTAGCCCCTTTGAAAAATTTTCGATCAAATTGCTACATTTTAGAAACTAGAATCGCTTCATTTTTGGATATTTGACGCGCCAATATACGCAAATCAATAATCAGTCACCCGTTTTGAATTATCTCTTTTACTTTTCGACATATGAATTTTCAAAATCGAAGAAAATCGAATATTTTGTAAAAATTGTATTCGCCGACTAGTTTTCTGTGAATATCTAGAAGACCGTTCGAGATGTCAAACTACGCTTTACGCCATTCGATTCCCCGTAATTTTCTCCATCTTGTGACTTACTTTCATAAAAATTGAGTGAGTTTCACTTTTCGGATATTTTCCTATGATTGAAAAATTTTCGATCAAATTGCAAAAGTTTAAAAAAATAAAATCGCTTCATTTTTGGATATTTGACGCTCCAATACACGCAAATCAATAATCAGTCACCCGTTTTGATTTATCTCTTTTACTTTTCGACATATGATTTTTTGAAAATCGAAGAAAATCCAATATTTTTTTAAAATTGTATTCCGCGACTAGTTTTCTCTGAATTTCTAGAAAACCGTTCCAGTTATCAACCTGCGTTTTTCGCCATTAGATTCCAAGTAATTTTCTGCATCTTGTGAATAACTTTCATAAAAATTGAGTGAGTTTCACTTTTCGGATAGATTCCTATGGTACCCCCTTTGAAAAATTTTCGATCAAATTGCAAAAGTTTAAAAAAATAAAATGGCTTCATTTTTGGATATTTGACGCTCCAGCCTACCCAAATTAACACTACCCAAATCCGGCATCCAACCTACCCAAATCCGGCACCCGTTTTGATTTATCTCTTTTACTTTTCGACATATGATTTTTTGAAAATCGAATATTTTTTAAAAATTGTATTCGGCGACTAGTTTTCTGTGAATATCTAGAAAACCGTTCCAGTTATCAAACTGCGCTTTTCGCCATTCGATTCCCCGTAATTTTCTCCATCTTGTGTATCTTTTCGGATATTTTCCTATGGTAGCCCCTTTGAAAAATTCTCGCACTACTACTGCTTGTCCTGTGTGTCAAATTGACCCTGAGGCCCTTACTTTTGTTCTCTTGTTATCGATTACGACTGTTTCGCGTCAGTCGCAATCTGGGTTTTATGCGCCGTCCTTTTGGCGCGGTTAATACCATACGGTACTGGTCGAGATTAATCGGCCGAAGTGATAGTGATTCCACCTCCGGAAACGACCCGCGAGGGTCGAGTCCAGTGGAAGTTTATTCGTAGATCGATTGGTTGGTTCGCTGGTCGTTGACGCTGAATTTTTTGAATGAACTGGTGTACTGTTCGGTTCTTCTTTGTGTCTGTGGTGTTTTGGCGTATTCTTTTTTGTTTTCTTGATGTTATTCTGTTCTATTTTGTTTCATTATTCTCTTTTTTGTTTTCTTGATGTTCTCTTTTTTGTTTTCTTGATGTTATACCGGTGTTAGTGGTTTTGTTTTGATGTTGTTGGTAGCACAGAATGGACCGACTGGATGTTGTTGTCGGTCCCAGTGCGTTACATCTTCACCGTCTTCGGGGCTAAGGCTTATTCTCTTGGTTAGGTTTGAGGTCGCCGCGCGTCTTGCGTGACGAAACCTCGGGGGTGCCCGCTCCCTAATCCAGTTCGGACTCCCGCTGCTGGAACGGTCAACAGCCATGGACGTCTGCCCCCACGATGGCCAGCGCGCTCGCAACGCGTCCGACCATCACAGAGTCCATCCTCTGCTTACAGTATTACACTGTTTATTCCTTGTTAGCGAGTCCGGGCAAGAAGGATTTGGTATTGCTGCCGGTCCCGGTGCTTCGTTCTTCACCAACTTCGGGGCTAAGACTTATTCTCTTGGTTAGGGTTGAAGTGCCGTCTAGCGGAAACGACACTTCGGGGTTGTCCGCTCCCTTGGCCAGATCTGTACGTCGGCGACCGAGACTACCAACCGACACTGCTATCTGTCCCCATGGTGACCAGACAAAACACGTCCGATCACCTCAGAGTCTCGTTCCGAACTGAAAAATTCTCGATCAAATTGCAACATTTTAAAAACTAGAATCGCTTCATTATTGGATATTTGACGCTCCAATACACGCAAATCAATAATCAGTCACCCGTTTTGATTTATCTCTGTTACTTTTCGACATAGGATTTTTTCAAAATCGAAGAAAATCGAATATTTTCTAAAAATTGCATTCGCCGACTAGTTTTCCGTGAATATCTAGAAAACCATCCGAGATATCAAACTGCGCTTTTCGCCATTCGATTCCCCTTAATTTTCTACATCTTGTGACTTAGTTTAATAAAAGTTGAGTGAGTTTCACTTTTCGGATGTTTCGTTATGGTACCCCCTTTGAAAAATTTTCGATCAAATTGTAAAACTTTAAAAAATAGAATCGCTTCATTTTTGGATATTTGACGCTCCAACACACCCAAATTAACAATCCGGCACCCGTTTTGATTTATCTCTTTTACTTTTCGACATATGATTTTTTGAAAATCGAAGAAAATCGAATATTTTTAAAAAATTGTATTCCGCGACTAGTTTTCTGTGAATATCTAGAAAACCGTTCCAGTTATCAAACTGCGCTTTTGGCCATTCAATTCCAAGTAATTTTCTGCATCTTGTGACTTACTTTCATAAAAATTGAGGGAGTTTCACTTTTCGGATATTTTCTTATGTTAACCCCTTTGAAAAATTTTCAATAAAATTGTAAAACTTTAAAAAAATTAAATCCCTTTATTTTTGGATATTTGACGCTCCTATACACGCAAATCAATAATCTGGTACCCGTTTTGATTTATCTCTTTTACTTTTCGACATATGATTTTTTCAAAATCGAGGAAAATCGAATATTTTTTAAAAATTGTATTCCGCGACTAGTTTTCTGTGAATATCTAGAAAACCGTTCCATTTATCAAACTGCGTTTTTCGCCATTAGATTCCAAGTAATTTTCTGCATCTTGTCACTTACTTTCATAAAAATTGAGTGAGTTTCACTTTTCGGATAGATTCCTATGGTACCCCCTTTGAAAAATTTTCGATCAAATTGCAAAAGTTTAAAAAAATAAAATCGCTTCATTTTTGGATATTTGACGCTCCAACCTACCCAAATTAACAATCCGGCACCCGTTTTGATTTACCTCTTTTACTTTTCGACATATGATTTTTTCAAAATCGAAGAAAATCCAGTATTTTGTAAAAATTGTATTCGAAGACTAGTTTTCTGTGAATATCTAGAAAACCGTTCGAGATATCAAATTGCGCTTTTCGCCATTCGATCCCCCGTAATTTTCTGCATCTTGTCACTTACTTTCATAAAAATTGAGTGAGTTTCACTTTTCGGATATATTCCTATGGTACCCCCCTTTGAAAAATTTTCGATCAAATTGCAAAATTTTAAAAAATAGAATCGCTTCATTTTTGAATATATGACGCTCCAAAACACGCAAATCGATAATCCAGCACCCGTCTTGATTTATCTCTTTTACTTTTCGACATATGATTTTTTCAAAATCGAAGAAAAACGAATATTTTGTAAAAATTGTATTCGCCGACTGGTTTTCTGTGAATATCTAGAAAACCGTTCCAGATATCAAATTGCGCTTTTCGCCATTCGATTCCCCGTAATTTTCTGCATCTTGTGACTTACTTTGATAAATATTGAGTGAGTTTCACTTTTCGGATATTTTCCTATGATAGCCCTTTTGAAAAATTTTCGATCAAATTGCAAAAGTTTAAAAAAATAAAATCGCTCCATTTTTGGATATTTGACGCCCCAATACACGCAAATCAATAATCCGGCACCCGTTTTGATTTATCTCTTTTACTTTTCGACATATGATTTTTTCAAAATCGAACAAAATCCAGTATTTTGTAAAAATTGTATTCGAAGACTAGTTTTCTGTGAATATCTAGAAAACCGTTCGAGATATCAAATTGCCCTTTTCGCCATTCAATTGCAAGTAATTTTCTCCATCTTGTGACTTACTTTTATAAAAATTGAGTGAGTTTCACTTTTCAGATATTTTCCTATGGTACCCCCCTTGAAAAATTTTCGATCAAATTGCAAAATTTTAAAAAAATAAAATCGCTCCATTTTTGGATATTTGACGCCCCAATACACGCAAATCAATAATCCGGCACCCGTTTTGATTTATCTCTTTTACTTTTCGACATATGATTTTTTCAAAATCGAACAAAATCCAGTATTTTGTAAAAATTGTATTCGAAGACTAGTTTTCTGTGAATATCTAGAAAACCGTTCGAGATATCAAATTGCCCTTTTCGCCATTCAATTGCAAGTAATTTTCTCCATCTTGTGACTTACTTTTATAAAAATTGAGTGAGTTTCACTTTTCAGATATTTTCCTATGGTACCCCCCTTGAAAAATTTTCGATCAAATTGCAAAATTTTAAAAAATAAAATCGCTTCATTTTTGGATATTTGACGCTCCAATACACGCAAATCAATAATCAATCACCCGTTTTGATTTAACTCTTTTACTTTTCGACATACGATTTTTTCCAAATCCAAGAAAATCCAGTATTTTGTAAAAATTGTATTCGAAGACTAGTTTTCTGTGAATATCTATAAAACCGTTCGAGATATCAAACTGCGCTTTATGCCATTCGGTTCCCCGTAATTTTCTCCATCTTGTGACTTACTTTCATAAAAATTGAGTGAGTCTCACTTTTCGGATATTTTCCTATGGTAGCCCCTTTGAAAAATTTTCAATAAAATTGCAAAACTTTAAAAAAATTAAATCGCTTTATTTTTGGATATTTGACGCTCCAATATACGCAAATCAATAATCAGTCACCCGTTTTGATTTATCTCTTTTACTTTTCGATATATGATTTTTTCAAAATCAAAGAAAATCGAATATTTTGTAAATTGTATTCCGCGACTAGTTTCCTGTGAATATCTAGAAAACCGTTCCAGTTATCAAACTGCGCTTTCCGCCATTCGATTCCAAGTAATTTTCTGCATCTTGTGACTTACTTTCATAAAAATTGAGTGAGTTTCACTCTTCGATTAGATTCCTATGATACCCACTTTGAAAAATTTTCGATCAAATTGCAAAATTTTAAAAACTAGAATCGCTTCATTTTTAGATATTTGACGCTCCAATACACGCAAATCAATAATCAGTCACCCGTTTTGATTAATCTCTTTTACTTTTCGATATATGATTTTTTCAAAATCAAAGAAAATCGAATATTTTGTAAATTGTATTCCGCGACTAGTTTTCTGTCAATATCTAGAAAACTGTTCCAGTTATCAAACTGCGCTTTCCGCCATTCGATTCCAAGTAATTTTCTGCATCTTGTGACTTACTTTAATAAAAATTGAGTGAGTTTCACTTTTCGGATGTTTTCTTATGGTACCCCCTTTGAAAAATTTTCAATAAAATTGCAAAACTTTAAAAAAATTAAATCGCTTTATTTTTGGATATTTGACGCTCCAATATACGCAAATCAATAATCAGTCACCCGTTTTGATTTATCTCTTTTACTTTTCGATATATGATTTTTTCAAAATCAAAGAAAATCGAATATTTTGTAAATTGTATTCCGCGACTAGTTTTCTGTGAATATCTAGAAAACCGTTCCAGTTATCAAACTGCGCTTTCCGCCATTCGATTCCAAGTAATTTTCTGCATCTTGTGACTTACTTTCATAAAAATTGAGTGAGTTTCACTCTTCGATTAGATTCCTATGATACCCACTTTGAAAAATTTTCGATCAAATTGCAAAATTTTAAAAACTAGAATCGCTTCATTTTTAGATATTTGACGCTCCAATACACGCAAATCAATAATCAGTCACCCGTTTTGATTAATCTCTTTTACTTTTCGATATATGATTTTTTCAAAATCAAAGAAAATCGAATATTTTGTAAATTGTATTCCGCGACTAGTTTTCTGTCAATATCTAGAAAACTGTTCCAGTTATCAAACTGCGCTTTCCGCCATTCGATTCCAAGTAATTTTCTGCATCTTGTGACTTACTTTAATAAAAATTGAGTGAGTTTCACTTTTCGGATGTTTTCTTATGGTACCCCCTTTGAAAAATTTTCAATAAAATTGCAAAACTTTAAAAAAATTAAATCGCTTTATTTTTGGATATTTGACGCTCCAATATACGCAAATCAATAATCAGTCACCCGTTTTGATTTATCTCTTTTACTTTTCGATATATGATTTTTTCAAAATCAAAGAAAATCGAATATTTTGTAAATTGTATTCCGCGACTAGTTTTCTGTGAATATCTAGAAAACCGTTCCAGTTATCAAACTGCGCTTTTCGCCATTCGATTCCCCGTAATTTGCTCCATCTTGTGACTTACTTTCATAAAAATTGAGTGAGTTTCACTTTTCGGATATTTTCCTATGGTACCCCCTTTGAAAAATTTTCGATCAAATTACAACATTTTAAAAAATAGAATCGCTTCATTTTTGGATATTTGACGCTCCAACACACCCAAATGAAAAATCCGGCACCCGTTTTGATTTATCGTTTTTACTTTTCGACTTATGATTTTTTCAAAATCGAAGAAAATCCAGTATTTGTAAAAATTGTATGCGAAGACTAGTTTTCTGTGAATATCTGGAAAACCGTTCGAGATACCAAACTGCGTTTTTCGCCATTCGATTCCCCGTAATTTTCTCCATCTTGTGACCTACTTTCATAAAAATTGAGTGAGTTTCATTATTCAGATGTTTTCTTATGTTTACCCCCTTTGAAAAATTTTCAATAAAATTGCAAAACTTTAAAAAAATTAAATCGCTTTATTTTTGGATATTTGACGCTCCTATACACGCAAATCATTAATCAGTCACCCGTTTTGATTTATCTCTTTTACTTTTCGATAAATGATTTTTTCAAAATCAAAGAAAATCGAATATTTTAAAATTGTATTCCGCGACTAGTTTTCTGTGAATATCTAGAAAACCGTTCCAGTTATCAAATTGCGCTTTTCGCCATTCAATTCCCCGTAATTTTCTCCATCTTGTAACCCACTTACATAAAAATTGTGTGAGTTTCACTTTTCGGATATTTTCCTATGGTACCCCCTTTGAAAAATTTTCCATCAAATTGCAAGAATTTAAAAAATAGAATAGCTTCATTTTTGGATATTTGACGCTTCAACACACGCAAATCAATAATCCGGCACCCGTTTTGATTTATCTCTTTTAGTTTTCGACATATGAATTTTTCAAAACCGAAGAAAGTCGAATATTTAGTAAAAATTGCATTCGCCGGCTAGTTTTCTGTGAATATCTAGAAAACCGTTCCAGTTATCAAACTGCCCTTTTCGCCATTCAATTCTCCGTAATTTTCTCCATCTTTTGACTTACTTTCATAAAAATTGAGTGAACTTCACTATTCAGATGTTTTCTTATGTTACCCCCTTTGAAAAATTTTCAATAAAATTACAAAACTTTAAAAAAATTAAATTGGCTTATTTTTGGATATTTGACGCTCCCATACACGCAAATCAATAATCAGTCACCCGTTTTGATTTATCTCTTTTAGTTTTCGACTTTTGATTTTTTCAAAATCGAACAAAATCCAGTATTTTGTAAAAATTGTATTCGAATACTAGTTTTCCGTGAATATCTAGAAAACCGTTCGAGATATCAAACTGCGCTTTTCGCCATTCGATTCCAAGTAATTTTCTCTATTTTGTGACTTACTTTATTAAAAGTTGAGTGAGTTTTACTTTTTGGATATTCCCTTTGAAAAATATTCGATCAAATTGCAAAACTTTAAAAAATTGAATCGTTTCATTTTTGGATATTGGACGCTCCAACATACCCAAATTAACAATCCGGCACCCGTTTTGATTTAGCTCTTTTACTTTTCGACATATGATTTTTTCGAAATCGAAGAAAATCGAATATATTGTAAAAATTGTATTCCAGGACTTGTTTTCTGAGAATATCTAGAAAACCGTTCGAGATATCAAATTGCGCTTTTCGTCATTCGATTCCTCGCAATTTTCTGCATCTTGTCACTTACTTTCATAAAAATTGAGTGAGTTTCACTTTTGGGATATTTTCCTATGGTACCCCCTTTGAAAAATTTTCTATCAAATTGCAAAATTTTATAAAATAGAATCGCTTCATTTTTGAATATATGACACTCCAACATACGCAAATCAATAATCAGTCACCGGTTTTGATTTATCTCTTTTATTATTCGATATATGATTTTTTCAAAATCAAAGAAAATCGAATATTTTAAAATTGTATTCCGCGACTAGTTTTCTGTGAATATCTAGAAAACCTTTCCAGTTATCAAATTGCGCTTTTCGCCATTCGATTCCCCGTAATTTTCTCCATCTTGTGACCTATTTTCATAAAAATTGAGTGAGTTTCACTTTTCGGATATTTTCCTATGGTACCCCCTTTGAAAAATTTTCGATCAAATTACATTTTAAAAAATAGAATCGCTTCATTTTTGGATATTTGACGCTACAACACACCCAAATGAAAAATCCGGCACCCGTTTTGATTTATCTTTTTTACTTTTCGACTTATGATTTTTTCAAAATCGAAGAAAATCCAGTATTTGTAAAAATTGTATGCGAAGACTAGTTTTCTGTGAATATCTGGAAAACCGTTCGAGATACCAAACTGCGTTTTTCGCCATTCGATTCCCCGTAATTTTCTCCATCTTGTGACCTACTTTCATAAAAATTGAGTGAGTTTCACTATTCAGATGTTTTCTTATGTTTACCCCCTTTGAAAAATTTTCAATAAAATTGCAAAACTTTAAAAAAATTAAATCGCTTTATTTTTGGATATTTGACGCTCCTATACACGCAAATCATTAATCAGTCACCCGTTTTGATTTATCTCTTTTACTTTTCGATATATGATGTTTTCAAAATCAAAGAAAATCGAATATTTTGTAAAAATTGTATTCCGCGACTAGTTTTCTGTGAATATCTAGAAAACCGTTCCAGTTATCAAATTGCGCTTTTCGCCATTCGATTCCAAGTAATTTTCTGCATCTTGTGACTTATTTTCCTAAAAATTTAGTGAGTTTCACTTTTCGGATATTTTCCTATGTTACCCTCTTTGCAAAATTTTCGATCAAATTGCAAAATTTTAAAAACTAGAATCGCTTCATTTTTGAATATTTGACGCTGCAACACACGCAAATCAATAATCAGTCACCCGTTTTGAATTATGTCTTTTACTTTTCGACATATGATTTTTTCAAAATCGAAGAAAATCGAATATTTTGTGAAAATTGTATTCCGCGACTAGTTTTCTGTGAATATCTAGAAGACCGTTCGAGATATCAAACTACGCTTTACGCCATTCGATTCCCCGTAATTTTCTCCATCTTGCGGCTTACTTTCATAAAAATTGAGTGAGTTTCACTTTTCGGATATTTTCCTGTGATTGAAACATTTTCGATCAAACTGCAAAAGTTTAAAAAAATAAAATCGCTTCATTTTTGGATATTTGACGCTCCAATACATGCAATTCAATAATCAATTACCCCTTTTGATTTGACTCTTTTACTTTTCGACATGATTTTTTCAAAATCGAACAAAATCCAGTATTTTGTAAAAATTGTTTTCGAAGACTAGTTTTCTGTGAATATCTAGAAAACCGTTCGAGATATCAAACTGCCCTTTTCGCCATTCAATTCCAAGTAATTTTCTCCATCTTGTGACTTACTTTCATAAGAATTGAGTGAGATTCACTTTTCAGATATTTTCCTGTGATTGAAAAATTTTCGATCAATATGCAAAAGTTTAAAAAAATAAAATCGCTTCATTTTTGTATATTTGACGCTCCAATACATGCAAATCAATAATCAATCACCCATTTTGATTTAACTCTTTAACTTTTCGACAAATGATGTTTTCGAAATTGAAGAAAATCCAGTATTTTGTAAAAATTGTAGTCGAAGACTAGTTTTCTGTGAATATCTAGAAAACCGTTCAAGATATCAAACTGCGCTTTACGCCATTCGATTCCCCGTAATTTTCTCCATCTTGTGACTTACTTTCATAAAAATTGAGTGAGTTTCACTTTTCGGATATTTTCCTATGGTAGCCCCTTTAACAAAATTTCGATCAAATTCCAAAATTTTAAAAACTAGAATCGCTTCGTTTCTGAATATTTGACGCTCCAATACACGCAAATCAATAATCAGTCACCCGTTTTGATTTATCTCTTTTAGTTTTCGACATATGATTTTTTCAAAATCGAAGAAAATCGAATATATTTTAAAAATTGTATTCGCCGACTAGTTTTCTGTGAATATCTAGAAGACCGTTCGAGATGTCAAACTACGCTTTACGCCATTCGATTCCCCGTAATTTTCTCCATCTTGTGACTTACTTTCATAAAAATTGAGTGAGTTTCACTTTTCGGATATTTTCCTATGATTGAAAAATTTTCGATCAAATTGCAAAAGTTTAAAAAAATAAAATCGCTTCATTTTTGGATATTTGACGCTCCAATACACGCAAATCAATAATCAGTCACCCGTTTTGATTTATCTCTTTTACTTTTCGACATATGATTTTTTGAAAATCGAAGAAAATCCAATATTTTTTTAAAATTGTATTCCGCGACTAGTTTTCTCTGAATTTCTAGAAAACCGTTCCAGTTATCAACCTGCGTTTTTCGCCATTAGATTCCAAGTAATTTTCTGCATCTTGTGAATAACTTTCATAAAAATTGAGTGAGTTTCACTTTTCGGATAGATTCCTATGGTACCCCCCTTTGAAAAATTTTCGATCAAATTGCAAAAGTTTAAAAAAATAAAATGGCTTCATTTTTGGATATTTGACGCTCCAGCCTACCCAAATTAACACTACCCAAATCCGGCATCCAACCTACCCAAATCCGGCACCCGTTTTGATTTATCTCTTTTACTTTTCGACATATGATTTTTTGAAAATCGAATATTTTTTAAAAATTGTATTCGGCGACTAGTTTTCTGTGAATATCTAGAAAACCGTTCCATTTATCAAACTGCGCTTTTCGCCATTCGATTCCCCGTAATTTTCTCCATCTTGTGTATCTTTTCGGATATTTTCCTATGGTAGCCCCTTTGAAAAATTCTCGCACTACTACTGCTTGTCCTGTGTGTCAAATTGACCCTGAGGCCCTTACTTTTGTTCTCTTGTTATCGATTACGACTGTTTCGCGTCAGTCGCAATCTGGGTTTTATGCGCCGTCCTTTTGGCGCGGTTAATACCATACGGTACTGGTCGAGATTAATCGGCCGAAGTGATAGTGATTCCACCTCCGGAAACGACCCGCGAGGGTCGAGTCCAGTGGAAGTTTATTCGTAGATCGATTGGTTGGTTCGCTGGTCGTTGACGCTGAATTTTTTGAATGAACTGGTGTACTGTTCGGTTCTTCTTTGTGTCTGTGGTGTTTTGGCGTATTCTTTTTTGTTTTCTTGATGTTATTCTGTTCTATTTTGTTTCATTATTCTCTTTTTTGTTTTCTTGATGTTCTCTTTTTTGTTTTCTTGATGTTATACCGGTGTTAGTGGTTTTGTTTTGATGTTGTTGGTAGCACAGAATGGACCGACTGGATGTTGTTGTCGGTCCCAGTGCGTTACATCTTCACCGTCTTCGGGGCTAAGGCTTATTCTCTTGGTTAGGTTTGAGGTCGCCGCGCGTCTTGCGTGACGAAACCTCGGGGGTGCCCGCTCCCTAATCCAGTTCGGACTCCCGCTGCTGGAACGGTCAACAGCCATGGACGTCTGCCCCCACGATGGCCAGCGCGCTCGCAACGCGTCCGACCATCACAGAGTCCATCCTCTGCTTACAGTATTACACTGTTTATTCCTTGTTAGCGAGTCCGGGCAAGAAGGATTTGGTATTGCTGCCGGTCCCGGTGCTTCGTTCTTCACCAACTTCGGGGCTAAGACTTATTCTCTTGGTTAGGGTTGAAGTGCCGTCTAGCGGAAACGACACTTCGGGGTTGTCCGCTCCCTTGGCCAGATCTGTACGTCGGCGACCGAGACTACCAACCGACACTGCTATCTGTCCCCATGGTGACCAGACAAAACACGTCCGATCACCTCAGAGTCTCGTTCCGAACTGAAAAATTCTCGATCAAATTGCAACATTTTAAAAACTAGAATCGCTTCATTATTGGATATTTGACGCTCCAATACACGCAAATCAATAATCAGTCACCCGTTTTGATTTATCTCTGTTACTTTTCGACATAGGATTTTTTCAAAATCGAAGAAAATCGAATATTTTCTAAAAATTGCATTCGCCGACTAGTTTTCCGTGAATATCTAGAAAACCATCCGAGATATCAAACTGCGCTTTTCGCCATTCGATTCCCCTTAATTTTCTACATCTTGTGACTTAGTTTAATAAAAGTTGAGTGAGTTTCACTTTTCGGATGTTTCGTTATGGTACCCCCTTTGAAAAATTTTCGATCAAATTGTAAAACTTTAAAAAATAGAATCGCTTCATTTTTGGATATTTGACGCTCCAACACACCCAAATTAACAATCCGGCACCCGTTTTGATTTATCTCTTTTACTTTTCGACATATGATTTTTTGAAAATCGAAGAAAATCGAATATTTTTAAAAAATTGTATTCCGCGACTAGTTTTCTGTGAATATCTAGAAAACCGTTCCAGTTATCAAACTGCGCTTTTGGCCATTCAATTCCAAGTAATTTTCTGCATCTTGTGACTTACTTTCATAAAAATTGAGGGAGTTTCACTTTTCGGATGTTTTCTTATGTTAACCCCTTTGAAAAATTTTCAATAAAATTGTAAAACTTTAAAAAAATTAAATCCCTTTATTTTTGGATATTTGACGCTCCTATACACGCAAATCAATAATCTGGTACCCGTTTTGATTTATCTCTTTTACTTTTCGACATATGATTTTTTCAAAATCGAGGAAAATCGAATATTTTTTAAAAATTGTATTCCGCGACTAGTTTTCTGTGAATATCTAGAAAACCGTTCCATTTATCAAACTGCGTTTTTCGCCATTAGATTCCAAGTAATTTTCTGCATCTTGTCACTTACTTTCATAAAAATTGAGTGAGTTTCACTTTTCGGATAGATTCCTATGGTACCCCCTTTGAAAAATTTTCGATGAAATTGCAAAAGTTTAAAAAAATAAAATCGCTTCATTTTTGGATATTTGACGCTCCAACCTACCCAAATTAACAATCCGGCACCCGTTTTGATTTACCTCTTTTACTTTTCGACATATGATTTTTTCAAAATCGAAGAAAATCCAGTATTTTGTAAAAATTGTATTCGAAGACTAGTTTTCTGTGAATATCTAGAAAACCGTTCGAGATATCAAATTGCGCTTTTCGCCATTCGATCCCCCGTAATTTTCTGCATCTTGTCACTTACTTTCATAAAAATTGAGTGAGTTTCACTTTTCGGATATATTCCTATGGTACCCCCTTTGAAAAATTTTCGATCAAATTGCAAAATTTTAAAAAATAGAATCGCTTCATTTTTGAATATATGACGCTCCAAAACACGCAAATCGATAATCCAGCACCCGTCTTGATTTATCTCTTTTACTTTTCGACATATGATTTTTTCAAAATCGAAGAAAAACGAATATTTTGTAAAAATTGTATTCGCCGACTGGTTTTCTGTGAATATCTAGAAAACCGTTCCAGATATCAAATTGCGCTTTTCGCCATTCGATTCCCCGTAATTTTCTGCATCTTGTGACTTACTTTGATAAATATTGAGTGAGTTTCACTTTTCGGATATTTTCCTATGATAGCCCTTTTGAAAAATTTTCGATCAAATTGCAAAAGTTTAAAAAAATAAAATCGCTCCATTTTTGGATATTTGACGCCCCAATACACGCAAATCAATAATCCGGCACCCGTTTTGATTTATCTCTTTTACTTTTCGACATATGATTTTTTCAAAATCGAACAAAATCCAGTATTTTGTAAAAATTGTATTCGAAGACTAGTTTTCTGTGAATATCTAGAAAACCGTTCGAGATATCAAATTGCCCTTTTCGCCATTCAATTGCAAGTAATTTTCTCCATCTTGTGACTTACTTTTATAAAAATTGAGTGAGTTTCACTTTTCAGATATTTTCCTATGGTACCCCCCTTGAAAAATTTTCGATCAAATTGCAAAATTTTAAAAAATAAAATCGCTTCATTTTTGGATATTTGACGCTCCAATACACGCAAATCAATAATCAATCACCCGTTTTGATTTAACTCTTTTACTTTTCGACATACGATTTTTTCCAAATCCAAGAAAATCCAGTATTTTGTAAAAATTGTATTCGAAGACTAGTTTTCTGTGAATATCTATAAAACCGTTCGAGATATCAAACTGCGCTTTATGCCATTCGGTTCCCCGTAATTTTCTCCATCTTGTGACTTACTTTCATAAAAATTGAGTGAGTCTCACTTTTCGGATATTTTCCTATGGTAGCCCCTTTGAAAAATTTTCAATAAAATTGCAAAACTTTAAAAAAATTAAATCGCTTTATTTTTGGATATTTGACGCTCCAATATACGCAAATCAATAATCAGTCACCCGTTTTGATTTATCTCTTTTACTTTTCGATATATGATTTTTTCAAAATCAAAGAAAATCGAATATTTTGTAAATTGTATTCCGCGACTAGTTTCCTGTGAATATCTAGAAAACCGTTCCAGTTATCAAACTGCGCTTTCCGCCATTCGATTCCAAGTAATTTTCTGCATCTTGTGACTTACTTTCATAAAAATTGAGTGAGTTTCACTCTTCGATTAGATTCCTATGATACCCACTTTGAAAAATTTTCGATCAAATTGCAAAATTTTAAAAACTAGAATCGCTTCATTTTTAGATATTTGACGCTCCAATACACGCAAATCAATAATCAGTCACCCGTTTTGATTAATCTCTTTTACTTTTCGATATATGATTTTTTCAAAATCAAAGAAAATCGAATATTTTGTAAATTGTATTCCGCGACTAGTTTTCTGTCAATATCTAGAAAACTGTTCCAGTTATCAAACTGCGCTTTCCGCCATTCGATTCCAAGTAATTTTCTGCATCTTGTGACTTACTTTAATAAAAATTGAGTGAGTTTCACTTTTCGGATGTTTTCTTATGGTACCCCCCTTTGAAAAATTTTCAATAAAATTGCAAAACTTTAAAAAAATTAAATCGCTTTATTTTTGGATATTTGACGCTCCAATATACGCAAATCAATAATCAGTCACCCGTTTTGATTTATCTCTTTTACTTTTCGATATATGATTTTTTCAAAATCAAAGAAAATCGAATATTTTGTAAATTGTATTCCGCGACTAGTTTTCTGTGAATATCTAGAAAACCGTTCCAGTTATCAAACTGCGCTTTTCGCCATTCGATTCCCCGTAATTTGCTCCATCTTGTGACTTACTTTCATAAAAATTGAGTGAGTTTCACTTTTCGGATATTTTCCTATGGTACCCCCTTTGAAAAATTTTCGATCAAATTACAACATTTTAAAAAATAGAATCGCTTCATTTTTGGATATTTGACGCTCCAACACACCCAAATGAAAAATCCGGCACCCGTTTTGATTTATCGTTTTTACTTTTCGACTTATGATTTTTTCAAAATCGAAGAAAATCCAGTATTTGTAAAAATTGTATGCGAAGACTAGTTTTCTGTGAATATCTGGAAAACCGTTCGAGATACCAAACTGCGTTTTTCGCCATTCGATTCCCCGTAATTTTCTCCATCTTGTGACCTACTTTCATAAAAATTGAGTGAGTTTCATTATTCAGATGTTTTCTTATGTTTACCCCCTTTGAAAAATTTTCAATAAAATTGCAAAACTTTAAAAAAATTAAATCGCTTTATTTTTGGATATTTGACGCTCCTATACACGCAAATCATTAATCAGTCACCCGTTTTGATTTATCTCTTTTACTTTTCGATAAATGATTTTTTCAAAATCAAAGAAAATCGAATATTTTAAAATTGTATTCCGCGACTAGTTTTCTGTGAATATCTAGAAAACCGTTCCAGTTATCAAATTGCGCTTTTCGCCATTCAATTCCCCGTAATTTTCTCCATCTTGTAACCCACTTACATAAAAATTTTGTGAGTTTCACTTTTCGGATATTTTCCTATGGTACCCCCCTTTGAAAAATTTTCCATCAAATTGCAAGAATTTAAAAAATAGAATAGCTTCATTTTTGGATATTTGACGCTTCAACACACGCAAATCAATAATCCGGCACCCGTTTTGATTTATCTCTTTTAGTTTTCGACATATGAATTTTTCAAAACCGAAGAAAGTCGAATATTTAGTAAAAATTGCATTCGCCGGCTAGTTTTCTGTGAATATCTAGAAAACCGTTCCAGTTATCAAACTGCCCTTTTCGCCATTCAATTCTCCGTAATTTTCTCCATCTTTTGACTTACTTTTATAAAAATTGAGTGAACTTCACTATTCAGATGTTTTCTTATGTTACCCCCCTTTGAAAAATTTTCAATAAAATTACAAAACTTTAAAAAAATTAAATTGGCTTATTTTTGGATATTTGACGCTCCCATACACGCAAATCAATAATCAGTCACCCGTTTTGATTTATCTCTTTTAGTTTTCGACTTTTGATTTTTTCAAAATCGAACAAAATCCAGTATTTTGTAAAAATTGTATTCGAATACTAGTTTTCCGTGAATATCTAGAAAACCGTTCGAGATATCAAACTGCGCTTTTCGCCATTCGATTCCAAGTAATTTTCTCTATTTTGTGACTTACTTTATTAAAAGTTGAGTGAGTTTTACTTTTTGGATATTCCCTTTGAAAAATATTCGATCAAATTGCAAAACTTTAAAAAATTGAATCGTTTCATTTTTGGATATTGGACGCTCCAACATACCCAAATTAACAATCCGGCACCCGTTTTGATTTAGCTCTTTTACTTTTCGACATATGATTTTTTCGAAATCGAAGAAAATCGAATATATTGTAAAAATTGTATTCCAGGACTTGTTTTCTGAGAATATCTAGAAAACCGTTCGAGATATCAAATTGCGCTTTTCGTCATTCGATTCCTCGCAATTTTCTGCATCTTGTCACTTACTTTCATAAAAATTGAGTGAGTTTCACTTTTGGGATATTTTCCTATGGTACCCCCTTTGAAAAATTTTCTATCAAATTGCAAAATTTTATAAAATAGAATCGCTTCATTTTTGAATATATGACACTCCAACATACGCAAATCAATAATCAGTCACCGGTTTTGATTTATCTCTTTTATTATTCGATATATGATTTTTTCAAAATCAAAGAAAATCGAATATTTTAAAATTGTATTCCGCGACTAGTTTTCTGTGAATATCTAGAAAACCTTTCCAGTTATCAAATTGCGCTTTTCGCCATTCGATTCCCCGTAATTTTCTCCATCTTGTGACCTATTTTCATAAAAATTGAGTGAGTTTCACTTTTCGGATATTTTCCTATGGTACCCCCTTTGAAAAATTTTCGATCAAATTACATTTTAAAAAATAGAATCGCTTCATTTTTGGATATTTGACGCTACAACACACCCAAATGAAAAATCCGGCACCCGTTTTGATTTATCTTTTTTACTTTTCGACTTATGATTTTTTCAAAATCGAAGAAAATCCAGTATTTGTAAAAATTGTATGCGAAGACTAGTTTTCTGTGAATATCTGGAAAACCGTTCGAGATACCAAACTGCGTTTTTCGCCATTCGATTCCCCGTAATTTTCTCCATCTTGTGACCTACTTTCATAAAAATTGAGTGAGTTTCACTATTCAGATGTTTTCTTATGTTTACCCCCTTTGAAAAATTTTCAATAAAATTGCAAAACTTTAAAAAAATTAAATCGCTTTATTTTTGGATATTTGACGCTCCTATACACGCAAATCATTAATCAGTCACCCGTTTTGATTTATCTCTTTTACTTTTCGATATATGATGTTTTCAAAATCAAAGAAAATCGAATATTTTGTAAAAATTGTATTCCGCGACTAGTTTTCTGTGAATATCTAGAAAACCGTTCCAGTTATCAAATTGCGCTTTTCGCCATTCGATTCCAAGTAATTTTCTGCATCTTGTGACTTATTTTCCTAAAAATTTAGTGAGTTTCACTTTTCGGATATTTTCCTATGTTACCCTCTTTGCAAAATTTTCGATCAAATTGCAAAATTTTAAAAACTAGAATCTCTTCATTTTTGAATATTTGACGCTGCAACACACGCAAATCAATAATCAGTCACCCGTTTTGAATTATGTCTTTTACTTTTCGACATATGATTTTTTCAAAATCGAAGAAAATCGAATATTTTGTGAAAATTGTATTCCGCGACTAGTTTTCTGTGAATATCTAGAAGACCGTTCGAGATATCAAACTACGCTTTACGCCATTCGATTCCCCGTAATTTTCTCCATCTTGCGGCTTACTTTCATAAAAATTGAGTGAGTTTCACTTTTCGGATATTTTCCTGTGATTGAAACATTTTCGATCAAACTGCAAAAGTTTAAAAAAATAAAAATCGCTTCATTTTTGGATATTTGACGCTCCAATACATGCAATTCAATAATCAATTACCCCTTTTGATTTGACTCTTTTACTTTTCGACATGATTTTTTCAAAATCGAACAAAATCCAGTATTTTGTAAAAATTGTTTTCGAAGACTAGTTTTCTGTGAATATCTAGAAAACCGTTCGAGATATCAAACTGCCCTTTTCGCCATTCAATTCCAAGTAATTTTCTCCATCTTGTGACTTACTTTCATAAGAATTGAGTGAGATTCACTTTTCAGATATTTTCCTGTGATTGAAAAATTTTCGATCAATATGCAAAAGTTTAAAAAAATAAAATCGCTTCATTTTTGTATATTTGACGCTCCAATACATGCAAATCAATAATCAATCACCCATTTTGATTTAACTCTTTAACTTTTCGACAAATGATGTTTTCGAAATTGAAGAAAATCCAGTATTTTGTAAAAATTGTAGTCGAAGACTAGTTTTCTGTGAATATCTAGAAAACCGTTCAAGATATCAAACTGCGCTTTACGCCATTCGATTCCCCGTAATTTTCTCCATCTTGTGACTTACTTTCATAAAAATTGAGTGAGTTTCACTTTTCGGATATTTTCCTATGGTAGCCCCTTTAACAAAATTTCGATCAAATTCCAAAATTTTAAAAACTAGAATCGCTTCGTTTCTGAATATTTGACGCTCCAATACACGCAAATCAATAATCAGTCACCCGTTTTGATTTATCTCTTTTAGTTTTCGACATATGATTTTTTCAAAATCGAAGAAAATCGAATATATTTTAAAAATTGTATTCGCCGACTAGTTTTCTGTGAATATCTAGAAGACCGTTCGAGATGTCAAACTACGCTTTACGCCATTCGATTCCCCGTAATTTTCTCCATCTTGTGACTTACTTTCATAAAAATTGAGTGAGTTTCACTTTTCGGATATTTTCCTATGATTGAAAAATTTTCGATCAAATTGCAAAAGTTTAAAAAAATAAAATCGCTTCATTTTTGGATATTTGACGCTCCAATACACGCAAATCAATAATCAGTCACCCGTTTTGATTTATCTCTTTTACTTTTCGACATATGATTTTTTGAAAATCGAAGAAAATCCAATATTTTTTTAAAATTGTATTCCGCGACTAGTTTTCTCTGAATTTCTAGAAAACC
This sequence comes from Cosmopolites sordidus, assembly GCA_031761425.1. Taxonomy (NCBI): domain Eukaryota; kingdom Metazoa; phylum Arthropoda; class Insecta; order Coleoptera; family Curculionidae; genus Cosmopolites; species Cosmopolites sordidus. The sequence goes on along the minus strand of JARFXV010002150.1, from coordinate 1,243 downwards.
GTTCCAGTTATCAACCTGCGTTTTTCGCCATTAGATTCCAAGTAATTTTCTGCATCTTGTGAATAACTTTCATAAAAATTGAGTGAGTTTCACTTTTCGGATAGATTCCTATGGTACCCCCTTTGAAAAATTTTCGATCAAATTGCAAAAGTTTAAAAAAATAAAATGGCTTCATTTTTGGATATTTGACGCTCCAGCCTACCCAAATTAACACTACCCAAATCCGGCATCCAACCTACCCAAATCCGGCACCCGTTTTGATTTATCTCTTTTACTTTTCGACATATGATTTTTTGAAAATCGAATATTTTTTAAAAATTGTATTCGGCGACTAGTTTTCTGTGAATATCTAGAAAACCGTTCCAGTTATCAAACTGCGCTTTTCGCCATTCGATTCCCCGTAATTTTCTCCATCTTGTGTATCTTTTCGGATATTTTCCTATGGTAGCCCCTTTGAAAAATTCTCGCACTACTACTGCTTGTCCTGTGTGTCAAATTGACCCTGAGGCCCTTACTTTTGTTCTCTTGTTATCGATTACGACTGTTTCGCGTCAGTCGCAATCTGGGTTTTATGCGCCGTCCTTTTGGCGCGGTTAATACCATACGGTACTGGTCGAGATTAATCGGCCGAAGTGATAGTGATTCCACCTCCGGAAACGACCCGCGAGGGTCGAGTCCAGTGGAAGTTTATTCGTAGATCGATTGGTTGGTTCGCTGGTCGTTGACGCTGAATTTTTTGAATGAACTGGTGTACTGTTCGGTTCTTCTTTGTGTCTGTGGTGTTTTGGCGTATTCTTTTTTGTTTTCTTGATGTTATTCTGTTCTATTTTGTTTCATTATTCTCTTTTTTGTTTTCTTGATGTTCTCTTTTTTGTTTTCTTGATGTTATACCGGTGTTAGTGGTTTTGTTTTGATGTTGTTGGTAGCACAGAATGGACCGACTGGATGTTGTTGTCGGTCCCAGTGCGTTACATCTTCACCGTCTTCGGGGCTAAGGCTTATTCTCTTGGTTAGGTTTGAGGTCGCCGCGCGTCTTGCGTGACGAAACCTCGGGGGTGCCCGCTCCCTAATCCAGTTCGGACTCCCGCTGCTGGAACGGTCAACAGCCATGGACGTCTGCCCCCACGATGGCCAGCGCGCTCGCAACGCGTCCGACCATCACAGAGTCCATCCTCTGCTTACAGTATTACACTGTTTATTCCTTGTTAGCGAGTCCGGGCAAGAAGGATTTGGTATTGCTGCC